>WSFP011490743.1:0-14887 GCA_009831015.1 Picea engelmannii
TTAAAGTCAACTCTAGGGGGGTTCCTTTTTCGTGCAACAACATCGAGCCTGAAAAAGAGATAAAACAATGCTCGATCACGTTCTAAGTTTTTCACAAGTGCTAGAACGGATAAAAGGCACTTGAGGTTTTTAGATCAAAACCATCGAAAACCAAATAAAAACACCACACTTCAAAAAAAATTTGGCCCATAATCGTCCCATTAGGTACCTGCAGTCATTTACTCACTTTCACATTAGTAATTAGTGTAAAACAACGAATAAATATGAAAAAATCCACTTTCACTATGGTAAAAAGTGAATAAAACAATTTTACAACTCATTTTTACCATATGTTTTT
This sequence comes from Picea engelmannii, assembly GCA_009831015.1. Taxonomy (NCBI): domain Eukaryota; kingdom Viridiplantae; phylum Streptophyta; class Pinopsida; order Pinales; family Pinaceae; genus Picea; species Picea engelmannii. The sequence continues at coordinate 338 of WSFP011490743.1, forward strand.
TATCCATTCACCATTTTAGTGCAAAATTACCATTTTACCTCCAATTTTCATCGTCAATTTCCGGGAGCTTCGGGGCGTCATTTCGCGAACTGTCCGGATCAAACTGGTAAGTGTCCAATTCCTTAGCCTTTCATGGTTTCATTTTATGATTTCATTGGTTAAAATTGAAGTTTTTGGTCAAGTTTTGAAACCCTATGTGCGTGAAAGGATTCCCGCAGGCCACCCATACGGGGCCTGCGAGAAGTTCTTATTCCCGCAGGTGGGCTTAAAGTAGGGTGCGGGAAATCTGCACTGTGTATTATACTCCGCCTGCGGACAGCGCAGAGTCAAAATTTTGCATAATGTTTTGACCAATAAAAACCAATTTTCTCACATTTTAAGATTACTAATTATCTTTTTATGATTGCCATGCAGGTTAATAGTCACACAATGGTGCTCGAATGGAGGGAACGTGAACACGAAGATGATAATGCCACCACCGAAAATCACCCAGCAACCATTGTTGCTTTGAGAGATTGCGGTCTCTTAAAGTACTTCTGGATACCGGGCATGAGAGCCCAAGTCCATTTGTTGGAGCATTTAGTCCGGATGTGGGATCCGGATCAGCAGGTGTTTAACGTCGGTGCCCATACATTGACAATAGATATTGAGGATATCTATTTCCTAACGGGGTTGTCACAACGAGGTTCTTATGTCAGTTTGACCGGCAATCATAGAGGCGGTATGAAAATGAGTGAGTATTGCCTCGAGTATTGCATACCAGAGGCAGAAAGAAAAAAGGGAAAGGTGGCTATTTGGGGAGTAACTGATATCACTCTCCATACTGTTCTCTTTACTATAGCTCGAATGGCAGGTAGTGATACCCCGCACATGGCTCTACAGAGCTACTTTCAGTATGCCCTCAAGTGTCTTGAGCCCCGGGTTTTCAACTGGGCTGATGCAGTTCTACGCAATCTCAAGAAACAATTGACAAAAAGCAGACATGGAGACTTGAAGCAGTTTGGATATGGATCGCTGCTAGTGTCCTTCTTCTGCGAGAGAGTCCCAGTGTACAGGCTTCAGGAAGATTGGAATTTCCCAGGTCCCAGAGATCCATGGATGCTACGATGGTGCCAACTTATGGCTAGGAATGTGGCAGGACCTATCATCAAATATGACGATCATTTCTTCGACTGGCTCCAAGGCCAAGTTGTGATGATAGAGGATTATGCATACGCTGGCTTGGACTTTCGAGGTGATTCTGACCTTGCCCTCCCTAAAGATACACAGTGGGGAAACATTGGTAAGAAGTACACTAACTTTTTAACTTTTTAGATGTTTTTGTATTTTCATCATATTAAATGTTTTTGGTTTTGTAATCTTAGCCGAAGACTAACATCAAATTGTATTGATAAAACAGATGTTGGGGCATACAGACCAACTGGTAGCTCTCCTGTTCAGTGGCGAGGAGAAGTAGTAGTTCCGGTCCCCCAGTATGTCGAGGACTACCTTACAGTGGAGCAGAACTTAGAGGGATTGATGCATGATGTTCCAGATATGCCTCTGGAGGAGATCCCCCGATGTGATCAGCGTCATACCATGGGAGTCTCGGCCTCTATGGGTTGTTTTCTCCGCAGAGTAGCCAGGACTTTAGCATGCTATCGTGAACATCATTGATGTCATGATATCGTTATGTAGAAGCCATGAGCTTCCATTTTTTATTTTTTGGTCTTCGAACTCATTTTGTAAACACAGACTTTGATCGATATATATATATATATACATGGTTCCTACCGACTTACTTTACATTGGTGTACATTTTAATGTGTTTATTTTTTTATAAGTGATTTAAATGCATGTCCAATACATAATTAGCTAACGCATCTGTCAATGTATTAAGACTTCTTGGAATGTGTTGATATTCTATATGATCAAAATATCTTTCCAAGAGGCGAATCCACAAATATACTCTTAATAATGTAGGAATTCGAATAGAATAGACATTACTTAGCTGTAACACCACTAGCTGCGAGTCAATTCGTACAACCAAACGACAAATTCCAAGAGAGATAGCATCAACCAATAACTCGATCACGGCGCTATACTCTGCGATGTTGTTGGTTGCCCGCCTAAGACATACACCTTGTAAAGATATAAGCTCGTTTGTTGGGGCATAGATAGCCCAGGCAGCGGAAGCTAGGTTCCGAGTACTACGGCTAGCACCGTTGGCGAAGCCAATATAAGGTAGCGAATACTCCGACATCTGGAAATCAACCAAAGGGTAGAGACCAAATAATGTCAAACTCAAGGCTAAAAGTAATCACACACACTCAGTATGATACATAAAAATACAAGTACTTCATGCACAAATGACTTATGCATAGTACTTCCTCAAGTACAACCCATTTCTGGGTTCGCTCAAAGGTACCCCATCATAATCTACTAGCTCATATGCCCCCTTTGCCAAAACTCTGCTAACAATGTAAGGCCCATGCCACATTGGTTCGAATTTCCCAGCTCCTAAGACATCTTTATCTTTTTCATATAGAAGAACAAGATCTCCTTCAGAGAAGACATGAGGTTTGACATGCTTGTCATACTGTGCCTTAACACGTTTCTTTTGGGCTTCTAAAACAAGAGTAGCGTCACGGCGAGTCTCATCTAGTCGCATTAGATACAACAGACGTTCCTCTTCGGCAGAAGTATTTGGTAAAAGTTCTACAACTAGTTTTAAAGATGAAATCTCACATTCTATCGGTAGAATGGCTTCCATGCCATAAACTAATCGAAAAGGCGTGAATCCTGTGGCATACTTAACAGACGTCCGATATGCCCACAATGCCAAAAATAACATTGTGTGCTAGTTGGTTTTATGAATTCCTATCATCCGTCGAATCATAGTGATGAGAACCTTATTGATGGCTTCGACCTGACCATTAGCCTATGGATAATAGGGCATTGAGCTATCATGACAAAGGCCCAACTTCTTCGTAAGTTCGGACATCATATTATTTCTAAAATGACTATCGTGATCGGTAACGATAGCCTGAGGAACACCAAAGCGAGTAATGACATGGTTGAAAAGAAAAAGTGCCCCCTGGCTGAGTGAGGGTGACATGTCATAAAATCAATGCCCCATTTAGCGAATGGACCTACGGAGACTACAGGATGAAGTGGAGCAGGATGCGATCGAATCTTCTGATTATAAGTCTAGCAGGCATGACACTTCTGAACCGCAATAATGCAGTCATGGAACAAAGAAGGCCAAAAATATCCTGCACGTAAAATTTTCTAAGCAGTAGCATACCCAGACATATGACCACCACATGCTCCAGAGTGGCAATCATTCAAAGCTTTCTCAGCTTCGTCAAAAGTCAAACACCACCGAAAGACAGAGTCAATGCCTCGACGATAAAGAGTATCGCCGAGGATAATATAGTGACGGGATTGATAACGAACACGATGTCGTTCGATACTGGACAACGCAGGCCGGAAAGTTTTAGTTTTGAGATAGATAATGATATCTCCGTACCAACTATCATATGTACTGATAAGGAAAAGTGACTCATCAGGTAACGAATCAACTGCTACTTTTTTCGTTGCAGTGTGGGGAAAGTCACAAATCAACTCAGCGAAAGCGAGGAACTTCTTCGACGTGGCACGATCAAATTCCAAGTCGAACTCCTGGAGAATTACAATCCACTTAGAGTACTTGCCCCCCAGCAATTGACGTGTCAATATGTGTTGCATGGGGTTACAGTGTGAAATCACGGTAGTCTTCCTAGAGAGAATATAGTGATGAAATCATTGGATAGCTTGAACAGCAGCCAAGGCCAGTTTCTCAACATGTTGATACTTGATTTCGATGGATGATAGATTTTGACTCAAGTAATAAATAACATGTTCATCGTGGTTGTCATCCTCCTGAACGAGGACCATACCAATGGTATACTCGGAGGCAGCTAGATAAAGAAAGTAATCTCGACTATAATCCGGAGGGAAAAGGAGAGGAGCTTTTGTGAGGGATAATTTTAAAGCTTCGAAGGCATCATTGGCAACCTTATCCCAGACAAACTCTGAATCTTTCTTTAAAAGACGTGTGAAACCTCGAGTAATCTCGACGTAATTTGGGATGAACCGACGAAGAAAATTTGCTTTCCCCTGCAAACTTTGTAACTGGCGTAAAGAAGAAGGAGGAGGGAGATTAAGAATCGCCTCGACCTTGATAGGATCAACCCAGATCCCATGGCGTGAAACAATGAAACCGAGGAGACGACCAGATTCTACGCAAAAAACACATTTATGAGGGTTTAGGCGAATGCGATAGAATCGACAATGAACAAAGATCACTCGGAGATGACCAGGGTGATCGACCCTACGTAAAGAGTGAGCCGACAAATCATCCAGATAGGGTTGAACAATATGCTTAATATCGTGAAATGCATAAGACATAGCACGTTGGAATGTAGCGCATGCGTTCTTCAGACCAAAAGGGAGTTTCCTGTAGGCGAAAGTACCCCAAGGACAAATAAAAGTCGTTTTATGTTGGTCCTCGGGAGCGATGTTGATTTGATTATAGCCAGAAAATCCATCCATAAGGGAAAATATTTCACTACCGGCACAGTCATCGACAATTTGGTCAACGAAAGGGGTTGGAAAATTGTCCTTCAGAAAAGCTTTGTTGATATCCCGATAATCAACGCAAAGGCGTATACTACCACCTTTTTTATCGATCAGTACTGGATTGGACACCCACTTTGTCAATGCCACAGGATAAATAAAACCGGCTTTAAGGATTTTTTCAACTTCGAGTTTAATGGTTGCTGCTTTATGTGGATGGACAGGATGAAGGCGTTGTCGAACGGGCTTGGCTCCAGGGTAAGTCTTAATTTTGTGGACCACAATAGAAGGGTAGATACCCGACATCTCTTCGTAACTCCACGAAAAAATGTCACGAAATTTTTTAAACAAGGAAGTATAGGTGACAATTTCATCCGGAGAACACGAAGCTCCAATATGAATGTTCTCGATGATTCCATGTTTCACTGAAATATCTATGGGTATCGTGGGCGAAATATTACTAAAGTTCCCTTCTGCAAACACATCTCGTGTAGATCCAAGAACAGTTGTAATAACAACAACGGTCGACGGAGTCGAAATCCGTTGGTAGTTCTCAAGAGTCCGTTGCTCCAGAAACAGTATGGAACGATGATGTCCATTATCCCAAGGGTTGTCAACCAAAACGGACATGATCATCTCATCAGTTGGAAAAACAACGCGGAAAGGATCAGGAGACAATTCCTCACAAGAAGAAGTAGAAGGGTTTGCTGATTGAATAGATTTGTAAGTGGACTCAACCGGACTTAACGGCATAACGTCGCCGAAATGAACATGATCTCGAGGATCAGGGACTATCCAAAGGTTAGCAGACACTGGAAGTTCATGAGGTATGGTAGAGATCATGTTGATAGATGCAACGCACGGGCTCGGAGTATTGGGTGGTGGTGGTATGGGAAATGTACCCATTAACGATGAATCTTTCAAAAGACCGACACCAACATTCTCGTAACCTGGTGGGGTGTTTTCTATGAACAATACATTTCCTGTGCGAGTATCGGCATTAAAGAAAGCAATTTGATCAACCGTGACCACTTTACCCTGGTGAGGAAAATGTAGGACACGAAAAAGGGTTGACACGACAACACGCATAGAATCGACCCAACTTCGTCCAAGGAGAAGATTATAATCTAGAGGAGTATCGAAAACTTCCACTTCTATCTGGACGGTCTTACCTTCTAGAGTAACAGGAAACGATGGAAGAACACCATATGGATTAAAACCGGAGCCATTGAAGGCTCGCAAAGTATTTTGTGATTCCGTTAACGGTTTAGAACCAATGGATTTCCGACAAGAACAAGACATTACGCACGTAGAGGCACCTTCATCAACAACCGTCCGACAAATGCTCTTGTCGACGACCACAACCTGTATTTGAAATGCAAGTTGTGGAGGTAACCTTGGAATATGATCATCCAAGTTAAATACTATCAAATTCGAATCCGTAGGATCAATTCCACCTATCGCTTTCAATAGAGCCCTTCGCTGCGCAGGACAAGACTGAAGGACTTCGAGGGCAGACATCGCTGAGGGTGCTTGGGCCAGATCTTCGACAATACTATAGTTCTGGGCTGCCCTAGCATGAGGATTGAATGCTGACTTCTTAACGACACCTTTGGGAGGTCGTAAAATTGTATCAAGACTTGGTCGTTCGATATGAAGAGGACCATTTATAGGTGGATTCGGTGGAGAGGGCTAAACCAAATTAGGTGGTGAGTCGTCAACCTTCTCTTTCGAAGGAGTATAGTCTTTAGCTCTAGTGGTAACTGAAACATTGTTCTTCGTGGAATCACCAGTGCACATCAAAACATATGACTGTGTAGAGGTAGAGGGTTGGTCATGGATGACCAATGAAGCCTATTGTTGAGACGGGAAGGGTTGAGATAAGACAGCCGGCGTAGAAGGTTTGGGTGTTCCTTGAAGGAACTTGGTGACCTCGGAACGTCTCGGACAATCCTTCGTGTAGTGATCATCACCACACATAAGGCAAGGATATCGTGGCTTGCATCTATCTCGGTCATCAACAACAGGAGATGATTTGGTTTGTTCATTAGGATTGGTGTTTTTACCCTCCTTATTCTTGCCTCTCCCTTTTCTAGACTTAGTCTTACTAGCCGGCGTGGACTGAACAACGTTTACTTCAGAATTTTTATCGGCGGGAGGAGCAGGAGACAGAGCACTTTGTACATTAGAAGAATTTGATTTCGGGGTTGTAGTGGACATGGAATGTGAGTGGCTATTAGTGGAACCAATCACACCATCAGCTGCATGTGAGGCAGCCGGAGCAGTAGAAGTAGTAGAAGTACCAGGATGAGGTAGATCAGGCAGTAAATCATACAAAGTTCCCGTTTGCGAATAAACGAGATCAAGATACTGAGCACGGCTAATAGCCTGCTCTTTGGTGACAACACCGCCCATAGCAATGTCTTTTCCAATTTTGTTTACAAAGGATTTTGTAAACCATTCTGCTAGTAACTGATCAGGAAGTTCAAGTTTGATGAGACGTCTCCTTCGTCGCCACTCATGAATATGATCAGATATATGAGTGCTTGTGCTTTGTTTGAAAGAGGTTAAAATCTCAGTTCCAGTATCGTAACGGATCAGTAACTGGTAATGTGTTAGAAAATCCATCGCAAGGGTGTTAAAATCGGAAAAGAAACCTCGCGGTAATTCAATGTACCACTTTGCAGCAGCTCCCGTAAGAGTTCGTTGAAAAAGACGCAGTCTAATGGAGTCATCCATCAACGAGTTGGATGAACACCACAAGTGGAAAGTCATGACATGATTATTTGGGTCCTCTCCCGCCTTCCCATCGAATTTTGGAATATCTGATGGAAGCTTTGCAAGAATAGCAGGCCATTGGGGAGAGTGGCGAATAGGATCGTTAAGAATCCTAGACAAGTCTGGAAAATCTAAAGTAGCAAGAAAGGGCAATTGTTGATTCACTTGTGGATACTGGTGACTTTGGGGAGGATGCCCTATCGGTAGACTAGTAGGAGCATAGGCAGTTTTCCCCCAGAGAGAAGATCCTGGTTGGCCCTGTGGTGGTTGAATAGGATAGTAACCCCAGGGATTTTGACCTTGAGTTTGGGGTTGAGTAGTTTGACCAGAATCCCAGATAGGATTAGTCACCCCTGGATATGGTTGGCCTGGAGTAGGGACAGCTTGTTGCCCCCTAGCATTTTGAGGAAAATTTTGCATAAGTTGATTCCAATGCTGGGCCAATGCAGGAGGTATGTTTGGTCCTAACGGTGAGGTCGGTGCCCCTACCAAAGGGATAGTCCCACCCGGAAGTTGTATACCAATGGTAGGTTGCGTAGTAGTTGTAGTATATCCAGGAAAAGGAAACGTACTACCCTGACCACCAACAGGAACTTGTAAATTAGGTGCAACGGTCGAAATAATGCTACCAACATTAGGATTACCAGTAGGAAACTGAGGGAGTGTCGGGATGAAACTGGGAATAGGATGCTCAGGAAACTGAGGACCACCTGGTGAACCAGCTGGAGTTTGGGGTGGTGTCGGATGCGGAGCATTCAACATAGAATTTAATGCATGGTAACCAGGAGGTAGATTTGGAGTAGCCTCAGGTATTCTCTGAGTGTTAATAGGTGCAAGAGTAGTTCCAAGAATCTCGGTTTGGACATTCGTAGTATTTGCGAGATGGGCCATCTCAGGAGGGAGAAAAAAACGATAAGTGGTAGTCTCAGGTGCAGTTCCTTGTTCAGGGAACACAGAAGGGTCGATGACTTCATAGACAGGGGATTCAGTACCAAACAAGACTAGGATAGGCCAGGCTAGGCTAGGCTAGTTTAGGTAGAGTAGACTAGGATAGTTTAGGATAGGTTAGGATACGCTAGGATAGGTTAGGATAGGATAGGATAGGATAGGCTAGGCTAGGCTAGTCTAGGTAGAGTAGGCTAGGATAGGATAGGATAGGTTAGGTTAGGCTAGGATAGGTTAGGATAAGTTAGGATAGGCTACGATAGGCTAGGATAGGGTAGGCTACGTTAGGCTAGTCTAGGTAGAGTAGGCTAGGATAGGTTCGGATAGGATAGGATAGGTTAGGATAGACTACGATAGGCTAGGATAGGCTAGGCTAGGCTAGGCTAGTTTAGGTAGAGTAGTTTAGGATAGACTATGATAGGTTAGGATAGGATAGGATAGGGTAGGATAGGCTAAGATAGGCTACGATAGGGTAGGCTAGGCTAGGCTAGTCTAGGTAGAGTAGTCTAGGATATGATAGGATAGGCTAGGCTAGTCTAGGTAGAGTAGGCTAGTATAGGTTAGGATTGGTTAAGATATGCTAGGATAGGCTAGGATAGGCTAGGTTTGTCTAGGTAGAGTAGGCTAGGATAAGTTAGGATAAGCTAGGATAGCCTAGGATAGTTTAGGATAGGCTAGGATAGGTGAGGATAGGTTAGGATGGGCTAGGGTAGTCTTTGTAGAGTAGGATAGGATAGGTTAGGATAGGCTTGGTTAGGTTAGGATAGGCTTGGTTAGGTTAGGATAGGCTAGGCTAGGATAGGTTAGGATAGGATAGGATAGGTTAGGATAGGTTAGGATAGGCTAGGCTAGTCTAGGTAGAGTAGGCTAGGATAGGTTAGGATAGGCCAGGATAGGCTAGGTTAGACTATGCTAGGCTAGGCTAGTCTAGGTAGAGTAGGCTAGGATGGGTTAGGATAGGTTAGGATAGGCTAGGATAGGTTAGGATAGGCCAGGATAGGCTAGGCTAGGCTAGGATAGTCATGGTAGAGTAGGCAAGGATAGGCTAGGATAGGTTAGGATAGGATAAAATAGGTTAGGATAAGATAGGATAGGTTAGGCTAGTCTAGGTAGAGTACGCTAGGATAGGTAAGGATAGGCTAGGATAGGTTAGGATACGTTAGGATAGGCTAGGATAGGCTACGCTAGGCTAGGCTAGTCTAGGTAGGTAGGCTCGGATAGGTTAGGATAGGCTAGGATAGGTTATGATAGGCTAGGATAGGCTAGGCAAGGCTAGGTAGAGTAGGCTAAGATAGGTTAGGTTAGGATAGGCTAGGCTAGTCTATGTAGAGTAGGCTAGGATAGGTTAAGATAGGATAAGATAGGTTAGGATAGGCTAGGATAGCTTAGGATAGGTTAGGATAGGCTAGGCTAGTCTAGGTAGAGTAGGCTAGGATAGGCTAGGATAGGCTAGGATAGGTTAGGATAGGATAGGTTAGGATAGGTTAGTATAAGTTAGGCTAGTCTACTTAGAGTAGGCTAGGATAGGTTAGGATAGGCTAGGATAGGTTAGGATGGTCTAGGCTAGTCTAGGTAGTGTAGGCTAGGATAGGTTAGGATAGTCTAGGTAGAGTAAGCTAGGATAGGTTAGGATAGGTTAGGATAGGCTAGGATAAGTTAGGATAGGTTAGGATAGGCTAGGATCGGCTAGGATAGGCTAGGATAGGCTAGGCTACGCTAGGCTAGACTAGGTAGAGTAGGCTAGGATAGGGTAGGATAGGTTAGGATAGGATAGGATAGGTTAGGAAAGGCTAGGAGAGGCTAGGCAAGGATAGGCTAAGCTAGTCTAGGTAGAGTAGGCTAGGATAGGCTAGGATAGGTTACGGTAGGCTAGGATAGAATAGGCTAGGCTAGGCTAGTCTAGGTAGACTTGGCTAGGATAGGTTAGGATAGGTTAGGATAGGCTAGTATAGTTTAGGATAGGCTAGGATAGGCTAGGCTAGTCTAGGTAGAGTAGGCTTTATAGGTTAGGATAGGTTAGGATATGCTAGAATAGGCTAGGATAGGCCAGGCTAGGCTAGGCTTGTCTAGGTAGAGTAGGTTAGGATAGGTTAGGATAATTTAGGATAGGCTAGTCTAGGTAGAGTAGGATAGGCTAGTCTAGGTAGAGTAGGATAAGATAGGTTAGGATAGGTTGGGATAGGCTGGGATAGGCTAGGCTAGGCTAGGCTAGGCTAGGCTACCTTAGGTAGTGTAGGCTAGGATAGGTTAGGATAGGTTAGTATAGGCTAGGATATGTTAAGATAGGTTAGGATAGGCTGCAATAGGCTAGGCTAGTCTAGGTAGGGTAGTCTAGGATAGTTTAGAATAGGTTAGGATAGGCTAGGATAGATTAGAATAGGATAGTCTAGGATAGGTTAGGATATGCTAGGATAGGTTAGGAAAGCCTAGGATAGGCTAGGCTAGTGTAGGTAGAGTAGGCTAGGATAGGTTAGGATAGGCTAGGATAGGTTAGGATAGGCTAGGGTAGGCTAGGATAGGATAGGATAGGCTAGGCTAGTCTAGGTAGACTTGGCTAGGATAGGTTAGGATAGGTTAGGATAGGCTAGTATAGTTTAGGATAGGCTAGGATAGGCTAGGCTAGTCTAGGTAGAGTAGGATTTATAGGTTAGGATAAGTAAGGATAGGCTAGGATAGGCTACGATAGACTAGGCTAGGATAGGCTAGTCTAGGTAGAGTAGGCTAGGATAGGTTAGGATAAGTTAGGATAGGTTACGATGGGCTAGGATAGGTGAGCATAGGTTAGGATAGGCTAGGATAGGCTAGGCTACGCTAGGCTAGTCTAGGTTGAGTAGGCTATGATAGGCTAGGATAGGTTAGGATAGGTTGGGATAGGCTAGGCTAGGATAGGCTAGGCTAGGTTAGGCTAGTCTAGGTAGAGTAGGATAGGTTAGGATAGGTTAGGATAGGCTAGGATAGGTTAGGATAGGCTAGGATAGGCTAGGCTAGTCTAGGTAGAGTAGGATAGCATAGGTTAGAATAGGTTAGGATAGGCTGGGATAGGCTAGGCTAGGCTAGGCTAGCTTAGGTAGTGTAGGCTAGAATATTTTATGATAGGTTAGTATAGTCTAGGATATGTTAGGATAGGTTAGTATAGGCTGGGATAGGGTACGGTAGTCTAGGATAATTTAGGATAGGTCAGGATAGGCTAGGATAGATTAGAATAGGATAGGCTAGGATAGGTTAGGATAGACTAGGATAGGTTAGGAAAGCCTAGGATAGGCTAGGCTAGGATAGGCTAGGCTAGTCTAGGTAGAGTAGGCTAGGATAGGTTAGGATAGGCTAGGATAGGATCGGATAACTTAGGATAGGTTAGGATAGGCTAGGATAGGCTGGAATAGGCTAGGCTACGCTAGGCTAGAGTAGGCTAGGATAGGCTACGGTAGGATAGGCTAGGCTAGTCTAGGTAGAGTAGGCTAGGATAGGCTAGGATAGGTTAGGATAGGCTAGGATAGGCTAGGATAGGATAGGCTAGGATAGGCTAGGATAGGATAGGCTACGCTAGGTTTGTCTAGGTAGACTAGGCTAGGATAGGTTAGGTTAGGATACGTTAGGTTAGGCTAGGATAGTTTAGTATTGGCTAGGATAGGCTAGGCTAGTCTAGGTAGAGTAGGCTTTATAGGTTAGGATAAGTTAGGATAGGCTAGGATAGGCTACGATAGGCTAGGCTAGTCTAGGTAGAGTAGGCTAGGATAGGCTAGGATAGGTTAGGATAGGCTAGGATAGGCTAGGATAGGATAGGCTAGGATAGTCTAGGATAGGATAGGCTACGCTAGGCTATTCTAGGTAGACTAGGCTAGGATAGGTTAGGTTAGGCTAGGATAGTTTACGATTGGTTAGGATAGGCTAGGCTAATCTAGGTAGAGTAGGCTTTATAGGCTAGGATAAGTTAGGATAGGCTAGGATAGGCTATGATAGGCTAGGCTAGGCATAGGTTAGGATAGGTTAGGATAGTCTAGGCTAGTCTTGGTAGAGTAGGCTAGGATAGGTTAGGATATGCTAGGATAGGTTAGGATAGTTTAGGATAGTTTAGGATAGGCAAGGCTAGTCTAGGCTAGTCTAGGTAGAGTAGACTAAGATAATTTAGGATAGGTTAGGATAGGTTAGGATAGGATAGGATAGGCTAGGATGGGCTAGGCTAGGCTAGGCTATGCTAGGCTAGTCTAGGTAGAGTAGGCTAGGATAGGTTAGGATAGGTTAGGATAGGCTAGGATAGGTTAGGATAGGCTAAGATAGTGTAGGCTAGGCTAGGCTAGTCTAGTTAGAGTAGGTTAGGATAGGTTACGATAGGCTAGGATAGGTTAGGATAGGCTAGCTATTCTAGGTAGAGTAGGCTAGGATAGGCTAGGATAGTTTAGGATAGGCTAAAATAGGCTAGGCTAGTCTAGGTAGATTAGGCTTTATAGGTTAGGATAAGTTAGGATAGGCTAGGATAGGCTAGGATAGGCTAGGCTAGGCTAGGCTAGGCTAGGTAGAGTTGGCTATGATAGGTTAGAATAAGCTAGGATAGGCTAGGATAGGTTAGGATAGGCTAGGATAGGTGAGGATAGGTTAGGATAGGCTAGTATAGGCTAGGCTACGCTAGGTTAGTCAAGGTAGAGTAGGCTAGGATAGGCTCGGATAGGTTAGGATAGTCTAGGATAGGCTATGCTAGGATAGGCTAGGCTAGGCTAGGCTAGGCTAGTCTAGGTAGAGTAGGCTAGGATAGGTTAGGATAGGTTAGGATAGGTTAGGATATGTTAGGATAGGCTAGGCTAGGCTAGGCTAGTCTAGGTAGAGTAGGCTAGGATAGGTTAGGATAGGCTAGGATATATTAGGATAGGCTAAGATAGGTTAAGATATGCTAGGATAGGTTAGGATAGGCAAGGATAGGCTAGGATAAGCTAGGCTAGGGAATGTTAGGCTAGGTAGAGTAGGATAGGATAGATTAGGATAGGCTAGGATAGGCTAGCTTAGGTTAGGATAGTCTAGGCAGAGTAGGATAGGATAGGCTAGGATAGGTTAGGATATGCTAGGATAGGTTAGGATAGGCTAGGATAGGTTAGGATAGGCTAGGCTAGTCTAGGTAGAGTATGCTAGGATAGGCTAGGATAGGCTAGGCTATTCTAGGTAAAGTAGGCTAGGATAGTTTAGGATAGGTTAGAATACGCTAGGATAGGCTAGGCTAGGCTAGGCTAGTCTAGGTAGAGTAGGCTAGGACAGGTTAGGATAGGTTAGGATAGGATAGGATATGTTACGATAGGCTAGGATAGGTGAGGATATGTTAGGATAGGCTAGGCTAGTCTAGGTAGAGTAGGCCAAGATAGGTTAGGAGAGGCTAGGATAGGTTAGGATAGGCTAGTCTAGGATAAGTTAGGATTGGCTATCGTAGGTTAGGAAAGGTTAGGATAGGCTAGGCTAGTCTAGGTACAATAGCCTAGGATAGGTTAGGATAGGCTAGGAAAGGTTAGGATAGGCCAGGCTAGGATAGGTTAGGATAGGTTAGGATAGGATAGGATATGTCAGAATAGGCTAGGATAGGATAGATTAGGTTAGGATAGGCTAGGATAGGTTAGGATAGGTTAGGATAGGCTGCACTAGTCTAGATAGAGTAGGCTAGAATAGGTTAGGATAGGCTGCGCTAGTCTAGATAGAGTAGGCTAGGATAGGTTAGGATAGGTAAGGATAGGCTAGGATAGGTTAGGATAGGCTAAGCTAGGATAGGTTAGGATAGGCTAGCATAGGTTAGGATAGGTTAGGATAGGCTAGGCTAGTCTAGGTAGCGTAGGCTAGGATAGGTTAGGATAGGCTACGATAGGTTAGGATAGGTTAGGATATGTTAGTATAGGTTAGGATAGGTTAGGCTAGGCTAGGCTAGTCTAGGTAGAGTAGACTAGGATAGTTTGGGATAGGCTAGGATAGGCTAGGCTAGGCTAGGCTATTCTAGGTAGAGTAGGCTAGGATAGGTTAGTATAGGCTAGGATAGGTTAGCATAGGTTAGGATAGGCTAGGATAGGCTAGGATAGGGTAGGCTAGTCTAGGTAGAGTGGGCTAGGATAGGCTAGGATAGGCTAGGCTAGTTTAGGTAGAGTAGTCTAGGATAGACTATGATAGGTTAGGATAGGCTTGGATAGGGTAGGATAGGCTAAGATAGGCTAGGCTAGGATAGGTTAGGATAGGCTAGGATAGGTGAGGATATGTTAGGATGGG
>WSFP011490744.1:0-14887 GCA_009831015.1 Picea engelmannii
ATCTATTTTAACCAACTCTGTGCATAAAAATAAAATTTGTTGATGGAGTTACGGGGTTCGATTAGTGGAGAAGATTATAATATGTCTTTGATTGTAATGTTTGGGACTTGTTACATTTTACACTTAATGGAAAATGATATTTGATGGTTAGACTTATCTTCTTGTCTTTCATTCTTTCTTGTCTTACTTAAATGCATATGTATCTTTTCAAAGCATTTGATATCTTGTTTATGTTTGAAGCCAATAAATATTTTGTTGATTGTTGCTCATTACAGGATCTGTGTTTAAGTACTTCATTCTTGTTTCTGAATGATATTTAGGATCAAGAATCTTCCTTGTGAGTTAACAAATTGTGAACTTGCACTTTTCTTTACTTTCATGTTTAATTTCCTTATCAAGATCATAAAATTGAATACCATTGACTAAATAAGTGTGATTGGAACTTTTTTTGTAATCAGAAATTGAAATTGTCTTTTTCATTTACTATTTTACCTATCAACCAATCCAAAACCCAAAATAAACCTACAAACATAAAACCATTGCAATAATTGAGGTGCCCTTGATTTCCCTTATAAATCAAGGACAATCTTAGGGACTAACACCGACCATGGTGATGATCAAGATGTTCACAGATGGAAACCCCACAACCCCCCTCTTTCACCTTTATAGCTACAATTCAACCAAGGTTCATCACATTCAAGCGACCCAGAGTATGGGAGATGGTAATCCATCGTCACCATGAGGTATTTTAGTCCTTATTTTATGCAAGTGTTATGGTTAATGTTTTGTGCATGGAGATGAGGATCTTTGATTGAATTTGGATAACGGATCACCGGTTTGGGAAATTGCATTAGTTTCCTTGTTTCACCTTGGTGGTCATATTTTTTTCCCTAGTCCCATGTTGTCACCACCCAGGGAAAAGGGGTATTACTGGGGGCCCTCTCAAGGGTAATGTTCATTCCCTTCCATGCTTGACACTTTCCATCCTAGATCCTCTCATAGTATACTAAAATTTGGAAATGGGTCGTGGTCCATTCTCCCATGAGAAGAGGGGATGAAGGCCCAAAAGTTGTTTTGTATCTAGTATGAAAAGAATAAGAAAATGATACTAAATAAAGAAAGGAACTATAGAAAAGGAGTACTAAAAAAATCTAGTCCAAACTTGAGCTCCAATCTTTTAGTCATCACCAGTCCCCGGTCCAAAAAAAATGCAATGGTAATGGCTTGAAACCTTACAAAGGGGAATTGAAAATATAATAAAGCAGGACTTAGAAAAAGGAAAATAAGGAGGATTAGAAAAAATAGCATGTAAATATAGGGTAACTCAAGAGAAATCACACCCTCCACAAAGGATCTCATATAGATGGATTCAATGACACCATTAGCCATGAAGTAAGCCCTAAAACCATATCACTGCACACTTACTCTTGAAGGTTTTTTAATTTCCCTTGTCACTCGCGGGACCTATCCCTCTATTTGGGTTATTTTATTTCCTTTCTAGGTGGCACATCTCATAGGATTGGATGAGGGCCCTCCCAAACTTAAACTTGGTAACTCACATGGGGTCCTAGGCCAATGTGATGCTTGAAGGGGATACTGAGGTGAATCATCTTACATGACTTATATCTTAAATTGCAGATTACTTTTCATGTT
The DNA here is from genome assembly GCA_009831015.1 of Picea engelmannii. Lineage (NCBI taxonomy): Eukaryota > Viridiplantae > Streptophyta > Pinopsida > Pinales > Pinaceae > Picea > Picea engelmannii. Next base: position 1,654 of record WSFP011490744.1, read on the forward strand.
TTAAAGACTAAGGTTTCTTATGAACTTTGGCTAACCATGTTTTATACTTTGATTTGTTTTGTATGGCCCTCACATGGTTCTTTGAGGGACATCATGGGCTTGTATCAAGGATGTTCTTCCTTTATTGCAATACCTATGCACGTGTGATGGAGAGAATTGGGTCATCCATTCACTCACGGCGCTCAGATATTGGCTCTCACATCCTCAAAACCTTGGATGATGGACGAATGGGCCTTGGTTTGAGCAGATTTAGTCATTATGTCACATTGATGGGTTGGAGGCCCCACAAGCTTACAAAAGTACCCCGGGGCCTATTTACACATAGGATAGAGGAATTTTCATTCATAGTGACTCAAGCATTATTCAAATATGAGATGTGTCCCTCCTATCCTCGGGTGCAGCACATCCAGGCCCTTGACGTCACCTTCTAGGGTTTGATGGATGGATGGGTACCAAAGATGACTTGGCATGACCTTGGGTGAGGAGACACCTCACTTGACATGTGCTTCACCTTGGAGGTTTACATGTGGCCTTTGGAGGAATTACCTTAGCCTTTGGAGGCTTGACATCACCCTATCTAGCCTTGATGTCTCATATGTGTGGGATAGTTTGATTTATTTTTTCTCTTTAGCATTTTGTAAAGGGTTAAATGAGGGGTTGTCCCCACTTATAATTTTTTGTTGACATTTTATGAAGAAAAACGTATTAGGGTAGCCTCATATAAGGAGGCTAAGCTCACTTTCATTTTTATCATCTTTCACTCACCATTGTGGGTAACACATATGAAATTTTTGCACTCTCTATCTCTCATGTGCTTGGCTTGGAATGGTCTCTTGTGGATGGATTTGTTGGTTTTGGATGGATATTTATGCAATTAGGGTTACATTCTCTCAGTTTCTTGGATGAAGTAAGTGTATTTATACAATTTATTTTCATGCTATTAATGTTTATGGTGAAATTTCTATTTGTTGCAAGGAATATGTTTTGGTGAAACCATAAGAGAGGAACATAAGTGCTTCTTCCTCTCACAAGGTTATATTTGTCTAAAAATTGGTTAATTTCCCTTTCTAGGATTAGAACCCTATAGCCCTAAAGTTCTATCACTTTAGGATTTTATCCCTAGACTTTTTATCTTTGACCTAGTTGAAGCTACAAGAAGGGAGGAACAATTTCTAGGGCCCAAATGTGCTTGCACCCTAGAAGTTTTCTCCTCGATATCTAATACCTAAGGCCCAAATGTGCTTTCACCTTAGGGTTTAGATCCTACCTCTTGGTTTCTAGGTCGATTGGTTGCATTTTAAAGACTATATAACCCCTAAAGGCACTAGTCTTGAAGCATTCTCATGGTGAATTGATTGATGAACTCACTCTCTCAAAACTATTGTTGGTGCACAGTTGTAAGACCCTAGGTTCAAGTTATCTAACCAACAAAACCCTTCAGACATCAACCCTTTTGAAATCACCTGCATGCAAGTGAAGTATCACCTAAGGCATCTATTGGGGTTGTAGGAACCAAGTTTCCACAGTAGTGAGGGAATGGAGGCGATCATGTTATCCATTCTTACTTATCTACTCTGTGTGCATTAACTTGGGTGTTATTCCTTGATTAATTGGTGAATTCAGTTATTTAGCACCATTATGATACAAATTGCAACATAAACTATTCATTGTAACATTCATAACTATTGCGTAGTGATCATATAATAAACAGGTCTAGTCTAACATGCATAAAGAGAAGATTCATGATCAATCACATAAAAAGGAAAGAAGACACAGTAATTAACGTGGTTCACCCAACTTTGGGCTACGTCCACAATGGCTAGCTTCTTTATTATTCTTTTTGTAATCATCTTAGGCTTGTGCACTATTCTTAGAATAGATATATCATGCTATCTCTCTCTCTCCATCTTTCCTAGCCGCTTTACAGTGAAAGCCTCTCGCTACAACTTATTCCTAAACAATCAGACATAGACTCTTTCATTGTTAGTTTATTCTCTCACTCCCCTCACTCGGTTTCAACCACCAGCAACAACAACAACCTATTCTACCTGGCCCATTACATATTTATACATGGATTATAGGGCTCAAAACCCTAGTTGCTTAATCCCAAAACCCAATTACAACTCATTCTAACTCAACTCAACTCAGGTTGACTCATTGTTCGGCCATGATTTTCCTAGTTTTATGTCTGCATGTTGCTTTTGAATTCCCGACTATTGTTCTTATTGCTTTTATGCATCTTTCTATTTTTTCATGTCGAACTATTATCCTTCCTTTTCACCTGTTTTATCGTCCAACTTTATTCCCTTGATTTATTCTCCTGTTTTATTCTCCTACTTTATTTTCTGCCAAGTATGATTTTACTACGCACTTCACTCCTGAATGTGCCCTTACTGCACACTCGTCTTCTACCTTCCCTTATTTCTTCTAATGTCGCACACCTCCGCCATACTTGGGATTTTCCTCAAAATTGTATCCAAAATTCTTGTCTAACATGCCCCCAACACTCACCTGTGGCAGGTCCTAAGCCACTCAGGCATGTTGCATCACACTCCTCCATGTCTCCATAACATTTTTGGAGGTGTCTTTTGTTGTCATGACTTTCATTGTTACTTATGTCTATGTTCCCAAAATTCCCTCTATGACTTGTGTAGTTAAGGTTGTGAGTTTTTCCTCAGTGTCGTGAGTTGCTTGCTTAACTTTTCCCTACGCAACTGTTAATTCCCCTATCACCCTTAGTGATTCATCTTGTAGTAGTCCCAATCATTATTGGAGGATATTCTATTGGTCCTGTATCTTTTCGATTTCATCGTATGACTACCTTTGTGCCAAAATGGTCGTCGTTCACTCAACATGTGGTAGAGTGTTTATGCTCTTTGAATCCTTCTGTGTCTTTTCCTGTGCATCCCACAATCTAGCTTCCACGGCCTTCATTTTATGGATACTCCATCAGGTTGTCCATATTTGTGCACTTTCCCTAAAAATATTTATGCATTCCTCATCCAGCTTCTTGATATTTTCTACCGCGGTCACCGTGGTTCTCTCTCTTCCTGTTCTTTCCTCTGGTGGTGTTCCCGGCATATTGTGTGATTGCAATTCTTCAATCCTTGTGTGGAAGCCTTTAATGGCTTCGTTGGTTCTTGAGACTTAATCTTCCATTGTGAAATCTACTACTATTGGAACTTTGGGGATCAACTTATAGAGATTTTTCTCGACCTTGTCCTTTTCTTTTAATGCTTTCTTTGCCTTTTCCTCGACTTCATTCTTCTCCTTCAGCGCTCTGTCAAATTTTTATTCAACTTCGCTCTTCTCTTGCAAAGCATTTGTATACTTTTGTTGTGTTTCTATCTTCTCATATGTCACCTTGATAATTTATCTGCATCTTAGCTCTGCACGAAGCCTTATATCCTACATAATTCCTATATGAAAGATCTGTAGTACTCGTATAGGCATCTATGACACCATTATGTTCATGTAACTCAGTGTTTTCATCTGCTCTTATAATTCTGGCATCGGGAACTCGACTACATTTAACTCGGTCTCCAAAACTCTATGCCCGGATGTTAACTCTGACAAGAATGAATTGGTAGTCCTTGCTTCCCCAATCAGGTTCATTGACGGTCCATCACCTGAGCCTTTCTCTAGTGTTATATACATTGTCTCCAATAGTTGTTGTATCGACATTAACTGGTCCTGCACCTTCTTGTGTTGTTCATATGGTTTTCATGGTGCTTCTTCCATGACCTCCTCTGTGCATTTTTCCGCAACTACGATTACTACGGTCGACACTTCATCCTTGCAAAATTTTATCAATAGTTTGCAGGCCAATACCTGTGTCACAAATTTCAAAACATCATCACTTATGTTTATGACATCCAAGCCCCTATTCCCTATGAAGGTGTGAAACTTATCCTTCATAGATTCTGATAGTTCTTTCTCCCATGCCTTGTTTGTGAATAGTGTTTCCGGCCTCTCCTACTTTCGGCAAGCCTATGATCCATGAATTAATTGTGTATCAATAAATAATGGTGTGCCTAGCCACAAAGTTCCTTCATGGACACAAATTAGTAGAATTTTGACACAAGTGTTTATTTCCAGACTTCGACCAAAATGTGGGATCTCCAGCAGGTTCAGTGTTCTTGATCTCTCTAGTCCTATCACCCAAGTCTATGGTTCAAGTAGGATTTCTCTTGTCCCTGGTACACTTTTGGTGCAAAAAATTTTCTCATGTTCCAGCTCGGGAAAATTATGTTCATCCATTATGTCGTGATCTATAAATTTCAAGGCAACAATCTTTCCTAGCATGTCCCCTTCGATAATTACACCAGGTGGTATTTCCAGCGTGACCAACAGGTATTTTCCATCTATGGGTACTCTAACTTGTGGTGGTGTGTCTTTCCTTGGTGGTAGATAGTCCCTATGAAATCTCTGTTGCGAAGCCGAAGCTCTAGGTGTTTCCTCGAACACTAGTGCAACCGACTCATTTTGCTTGCATGCGTGTTGCGACTACTGGTGTCCCAACTTTCAGTGGTGCCATTGTTCTCTGCAACTAAGTTTGGTGATTGTTCTGTGTTGGTTCTCGTTCGATTGTGGTTTGACTCCAGTTCGGATCTGGTTCACTATGTATTCTCACATCGCATATCAAATTCAAATAACCTTCCCTGCCATTCCATTCTATGCTTTTTTAACGCTTCGACAGCTATGTAATTGATTTTGCGCCCAACGAAAGTGTCGAATCCATTAAAAATCTACAATCAATATTTTTCTTACTGTGGCATTAATTCCAAATCCTCCACCTATTTTTTCCTTTGATCTGTCAATCTTTCATTATCCTCAACAGTGCCTTCTATTTATGACTACGCATCTCCAGTACGTTTCGTCATTTATGGTTTTTTAACTGTCGTTTTCGTGATTAATTCCCTTAACGGTCCATGTCCTGCTCTTGAATTTTACGTGCACATAACTAACTTTGCATTGTTTTTGTTATCTGTGTGGTAGCCCCTTTTTCTACGTGATACCTCTTGTTATCACCTCTTATGTTCTACAAAATTTTATCTCTCACCCCTTACTTTCTTCATTACAATATTTTTGTATAGATTATAAATCCTCATCATATTTTGTTAAAGGTTCAAAATCTTTATCATGGGGGTCAAAATAATGTTATGTTGTTAGGAATGAGAGATATTTAGTTTTGTAAGAGGGAATAGGAGGAGTTATGCACATGTTTATAATGATTGTCTCATGACATTATTTAGTTTTAAATATTTCCACAAATAAGTTGATACGATTCTTTGGGTCTCAGTCCAAAACAGAAAGGGTTAAATGATGTATAAATCGTAATCATATGTCATGTCATAACTCATGTTTCATAATTACCAGAGTTAGATGACTATTTTTCAAGTCAATTCCATCCAAAAAATGCCAAAGGACAGCTTTTTCAAGGTGCTACAGGAACTTCCACCTATCCGTGATTTTCATCATTACAAGTATTATTGGAGGATTTTGAAGACATGGATCATCCTACCTAGTAGAATGAAAGTTAAAGGTGGTTATCAAGTACGCAATCAACATTATAGCATGCAGAGGTGGTGGTACTTGTATCTATCATCCAATATGCCACGCAGATGGGGTTTTAAAATTAGTTTTTAATTAACCTGACGGTATTATTTGCTACTCCATTTTCACATTACAGCTAGTTGATTCAAATTTCCTTCATATAGATAGCAGATCTCGTATCTATATCCACATAGATGGCATATCCCACTTCTTTAGCAATTAATCCAGTCTCATGGTCGTGACAGTAGATATGGGTAAAACTGGACATGTAAACGGAAAGGAACCCAAAGGACCTAAGCTTATGGAGGCATACGAAAACGTCAGACATGTCTTCGACCAACCTGGTTGGTATATGTATTGTGCTAAATTAGATGGTTACCACTATGATGTAGCTCGGGCATTCGTTGAAGGATTTGATGGATAGAGGGTTTGGATTGTTAATCTAATAATGCAGGTTACATAGGAGTCAATAGAAACAACATGTAATATCCCTTTTGATGGTAAAAAATGGTTCAAGAACAAGTTAATCACAATTGGGGATGTCAATCAATTTATGAAACCAGAGCACAGAGATCCAAACTGGGCTAAGGGTATTCCTAAGGACTGGATAGTTGATGAATGGTTGGAGGCTTTGCAAATGCTAAAATGATATATAATATGTGAAGGACGTTACAGTCTGTGTTCGTGTTTCATCTTTGATTTCTCCTTCACTTGTCTGAAATTAAAAGGATGAGCTTGCCATACTATTTTTTAAGGGACCTGAATAAAATGGATATGAAAATACAATCAAATCCCAAGACTCCCCTACATGGTATCTATCACTGAGGGTTAATCAAGGTTCTCATTAAGGCAGATCTAGAGAAAAGACAGAGGACATGGGATCAATTCTTGATTTAGTCATCGTTTGAACCAGAAGTTCATATGCTTGCCAAAAAGTTGTCTAACGAATTTGTTGAGCTAATGCAAGGAGCATCATCAAGCACAAGTCAACCTGTTGTTTCAAGGAAGAATAAAAGGAAAACCAGTTTGAATATTTCATACAAACAAGTTGAGGCTACTCCAACCAGTCTACAAACAGGTGAAGGATCTTCTCATGTGTTGCGTGGAGGTAGGCATCCTTTCCCATATCCACAGAAGGTTTATATTAGAAGAAGTAAAATATTATAAGAACCTATGATGTTGAATGACATTCAATAACCTGAGACAGTAGAGGTACATTCAAGCCATGTACTACCTTAAGAACCTACTCCAAAGATTGTTCCTCCTAGTTATATTTATTTTGAAGATGATGCTTATAGATATAAAGTTCTGGTAAGGAAAAGAACTACTAGGCCACAAAACAAGTTCATATTGAAATCTAAATTCATGTATGACCCTGCAATCAAAGATAAGGTTATAGTAATTTATGAGGAACCCACAAACCCTAAGGTGGATCCATCAACAAGCAAGAAGGTTTCTACAACCAGATTTGAGAAGAAGAAACCTAAGAAGGATGATCTAGCAACAAACAAAAAGGTTCCTACAAAAAAAGAAAGAGTTTATGCAAGACAACAGAGGAAACAAAGTAAATAGAACGATAAGGGCCCAAAACCTGTGACCAAATCTGAAGATGATAAGCCAAATAAAATGACAACTTGTTCTCAAACAAAGCAAACAAGAAGAAACAATTTAGATCTGTTAGTTGAGGCAGCTAAAATTGTCTTCCAGGGAGAAGTTTCAATTTGAGAGCTTAAATTTTGATGCAAATCCTAATTTTTGACTAAAAGTTGATTGATGCTTGAAGAAAACCTTTTTGTTTTCATGCACTTAAGGTTTTATCTCCCTATGTATAATGTTGGTTGTAGCTTGGGCAAGAAAAAGGCATTAAGTATGTTAAAATCTAGTTTTAAAAGGGCACTACAGGAAGTTCCCGCAACTCTCCACACAGGAAAAATATTGGCACTACAGGAACACCTGTAGCAGCCGATTTTGTAGTAAAAGACACAGAGTTGCATTTTTGTGATGGGGAAATGCAGATGATGAGGTAAATTCTTTATGGAAATAGAAGGAGTAAGATATCCCTCGATCTACAACCTATTTTTGATGGATGACAACGAAAATAAGTTATCTATTTCGAGTTGTCAAAGTGTTGGATCATATGGATCATAGAGGATCAGGTGGATCTCGGAAGGCTAGATGAAGGATGCAGCGTACCATCCAGGTGTAATCAATTCAACCAGGGACCTATCTCTATGCAATATTGTTTCCTAGATTATAGGATCTAAATTTTAATTGTTTTCCATATATCAATAGATATAGGCAAAATTCGCCCTCAGGGCCTATAGGAATTAGTTTTGAGATATCCCTGAATATCATATTGATCATAAATGTATGAAACTGATGTAAAACTTTATATATTTCACGAAGTAGATGAAGAAAGGGTCTGATCCCTGTTTTTGCTTGATATTTTTATATCTAAAGACTATTTTGATTCATCTTGCCTATGTAAAGACTTCAATTGCTAATAAAGCTAATGGTTATTTTATGTGTTCTTCCTTTGTTTATCATTTTCCTTATGTCTTATGAAACACTTTGTTGATATTATATGATTGTATGAAAAATGCTTATGTGCCGAAAAGGTTGCTTTAAAGGATTTTTAGGAATCTTTGCCACATTGGTGTTTATTTTCCTTAAATCTTATTTGGAACGAATTTCTAGATAAAGGTTTATTTTGTTGCTGCATAAATACATTAAGGAACAAGTTTGTTTATTAATTTAATTATCAATTTTGTCTTTCCTTTCTCCCAATCACATGATCCAAAAATTTAAACCACTAATCATTATTTTTATTTACCTGACTCGTTGCACCTAGGTAAGTGATCTTAATAGATCAGACCATTATTTCCTTTCAAACCAAGCAAGAATCTATCCATCTCTAAAACCCTTATTGAGCATTTTGAAACAAGGTGTGCTAGGCTTGACTCAATAGCAGTCTTGAGTTGACTTCTAGCGTTAACACATCTTCATGCCCACCTTTGTATTTCTTCTTATCTTTCCCCTTTTTATATGTTTTCTTCCCTTCTTCTATTTTTTATTTTTTTTCTTCATTTTTCTACTTTTTGTTTGTTTGATTGTATTTTACCTCCCTGCTATAGTACAAGTACTATGATACATGTGTTCATGTGCAATGCAGATTACGGTGCGGAAGGTCAGTCGTCTCTATAGAGTTTGAGCCGAATTCCATTCACCATGCCTCTCAGGGCTTCTCCATTCAGGGTTTCCAATTGTGCAACACCTGCCTCTGTCACATGTTGAATCGCATAAGGTCCTAACCAATGCATACGAAACTTTCCTAGATGTTGCATGAACTTACTGTCATAGAGTAATAATAATTCTCCCACTTGAAACTATTTATGTTTAATGTGTCTATCATTCCATGCCTTCTCTCCTGGCTTTTGAACTTGTTGATGGAAGCTTGCAACAAAGTGCTCTTCCTCAATTTGTACCGACTGTGACAATCTCTCCTCCACTGCACCATAGTTTGAAAGATCGGTAATCGCCGCAACGCGCAGGCTAAGCACAATAAACTCCATCGACATTACTACTTATTTCCCATAGACCAACCTAAAAGGTGTTTGTCCTGTCAAATTTTTGCTTGTAGTTCTGTATGCCCATAATATTGCAGGAACCCTTAAGTCCCAATCATCTCTCCCTATATTGCAGATCTTTGTCAAAACATTCTCCTAAATTTTATTAAAATCTTCTACTATCCCATTGGCCTAAGGATGATACGGAGTACTCTTCTGATGATGAATTTTAAATTCCTCAATCAATGCTACAATTGTCTCATTTAGGAAGTTTGTTCCTTGATCACTCAGTAGAGTGCACGGGCACCCAAATTGTGTGACTACATTATCAAATAGAAATTGTGTAGCAGTCTTCATGGTGTAGTCTATGGTTGGTGTTAATTCTTCCCATCTGGTCAGATACTCTGTTGCGGTGATTATGTACCTAGCTCCTGATATTCGCGTTGATGGGTTGATTGGTCCAATAAAGTCTATTGTCCATTTATCAAATGCTTGTAACGTAACCTATGGGTGTAAAGGCATCTCATCCCTCCTAGATGGATTTCCCACCCTTTGACAAACATCTCATGCTTGACAGTATTATTTAGCATTCTTATGAAGTGTGGGCCACCAAAGCCCTATGCACAAAATCTTTTGCGCAGTTGCTTTACCTGCGTAGTTTCCTCCTACAATCCCTTCATGCACTTATGTGAGTATCATAGGCCTTTCATGCTCCAACAAAGATCATCTCAATATTCCATATGCACCTAACTTGTATAAGTTCCCTGAAATTAAGTGATAGTCTACTGCTTTAACCACTAATTGTTTCTTCTACACAATTGTCATTTCAGATGGGGCCATTCTTGTACTTAGAAACTGCACGATGTCTGTGAAGTAGTTGTCCACCATTTTAACTGCAAATAGTTGTGCATTCGATAGACTATCATCTAGATTCTCTGCATCTTCTCCTGATAGTGTGCACGATAAATGGTCTGGTCCTGCATTCAACTTCCCTAGTTTCACAACAACCTCAAAATCATACTCCTAAAACAACAGTAACCACCTACATATTCTACCCCCCAACACTAGCTTGTTCACTAAGTATCTTAGTGTAGAATGGTTTGTATACATCTTAAAATGAGAACCTAATAAATAATGTCTAAACTTATGTAGTGCATATACCATTGCCTTTCCTTCTCATTGTTTGGTAGTATAATTCTTCTCTTCTATGGACAAATTCCTACTTGCAAAAGCAATTGAGTGATCTATATCTTATTCCCCTGATTGAGATAGGCACCCAAAGCTATGGACGACGCATCCACATGAACATGTAATTCCTTATTCTAATCTAGAAAGATCAAAATTGGTGTGGTTACTAATTTATACTTTAAGGTGTCTAAACCCTTCTTATAGTCCTCATTCCACTGGAACTTTGTTTCCTTCTTCAACAACTTCTCCATAGGTGTTATAACTTGCGCATAACCTTTGATGAACTTCCTATAATATCATGTGTGACCTAGAGTTTCCCTTAGTTGTTTGACTGATGTAGGTGGTTGTAAATCCATAATCACAACAATCTTGGAAGGATCCACTAATAAGCCTTTCTCGTAGACCACATGGCTCAACAAAATTACAAAAGGTGCGCACAAAATATATTTCTCCAAATTCAGTGAAATCTGACATTGTCTACACCTATCCAACATTAACCTGAGTATTTATATGTGATCTTTCAATAGACTAAACACAGTCTAATCATCTAAGTATATGTCAAGTAACTTATGAATAAATTCCTTAAAAGTTGTGACCACGACTCTTGAAAACACTGCAAGTGCATTCTTCAGTCCAAAGGGAATCATTGTGTACTGATAACTTCCTCACTATGTCGTAAAAGTAGTCTTATACCTATCCTCCTACGCAATCTTTGATGGTACCCTAAGAATCTATTTGTGAAAGAATAAGTCTCCTACCCTCCTACATTCTCTAGTACCTCATCTATGAACGGTGTTGGGAATGGGTCGTGCATACATGCATCATTCAACTTCCTCAGATCTATGCAAATCTCGATTCCTCTTGTTTTCTTATCTTGCACTACCATTGGACTTGTCCATTATGATTCTACCATTGGTTCAATAATCTTTGTTGCTAACATCATGTATATCTATGCCTTCACCTTCTATTTACACTTCGGATTTAACCAATAGGGTCTTTGTTGCACTAGCTTAGCATTGGGTTTCAAAGGGATCTTTATCTTGCCTAATTCCCCAACTATCCCCTTCATCTCTGAGAATGTATTTGAGAATCGATCTTGATACTCACGCAATAGATCTGCAATATTTTCCACAGTTTCATCATTCCAATAATATCCTATATGTGCAAACTTTGGATTCTTTGTCGTCCTAATGTTTACCTTCTATGTCTTTATTGCTTGTGTGTATGCAGAGTATTCAAGCTCATTCCCTTCTACTACAGGTTCCCCCTCAGTTTTAGGTACTTTCACATTTCGTCGAATCTTCCTCATTAAGTTCTTCTTTAGCGACATTGTAACACTCCAATAATTCATGGACAGTCATAGAAGCTCTGTGCACACTGCACACTGGTACCACCTCCATCAACCCTTCTTCTGAGAAGAACTTGGTTCGAATGACTTATAATGTTGCATCTACTAACGAAGATTCATGCGCAGCCGTAAAATTTACCTTGAACCTCTGAGTCAATTTGTCCTAGTTTGTTGTTTCTCTGCGCATTTCCATTTCTAAGTACCAATTCTTCGGAATTGTATCCAGTGTATGTATAAACATATGCATCCATTCTTCCTTTGGTATTGAACTCCATATAGTTCTACACTGTCCAACATGACCTGCTAGGTCATTTATCCTTGTATACTTCTGCACAATATTCTATAACTCGGTACCAAATCTCACTTGCATTAGTCTTCGACAATGCGACTAGTCTTCCATCCCCTCTTTATGTGCAACCCACCATCCAAATCGAATAGCTTTCAAGACAACATCTAGTGCCAACAACATTTGTTGTTCGGGTACTTGCGACTCAAATGCTTTTACAAATTAACTAACATGAGTCAATCCTGTTAACACTCAAATTTGCACCCCTAAAATTTTGACAAGGCACTACCAAAAATGCATAGTTTCACAGCATATACTATTTTCGCAGCGTATACTATTTTTGCAACGAAAGCCAAATTTCATATGGGAATAAAGCTCGGACCCAAAATCATTTTTTGAGATTGAAGTCCAAAAGGAGATGTTGATGGTCTTGTCTCACTATTATCACCATCAAAATACATATTTTGAGATTGAGGTCCAAAGGGAGATGTTGATGGTCTTGTCTCACTATTATCACCAGCAAAGTAATTGTAAAAGTATGGTTGTTCGGGGTTTATTATTTCCCTCGGGTTTATACAAGATAGCACCAACGTCAAGCCACCAAGGGAGGAGCCCATGTGGGCATAATTGCACTACGCGTCGGAAAGCATGGAAACCTTAGTTTGTTATAAAAATATGTAATTTTTCTTTCCCTATGCGTGTGGTGTAAACCTTATTCCAACTATCAAATGAAATGCCCAAAATGTAAGTGTTCTTGCCCACACGTCGTGGAATTGTAATGATTCGATAATTATGAGTTCCTATCTCTACGAATCTGCCGAGAGAACGCCATTTGTGGAGAATATTGTCATCTTGGTAATCTGGGTTGCTAGTCAAAATTATTCTCATCAGCCGCCTAGATCCTCTAGTCCTTGGACTCCAGAACATGCAGGTCATTCCATTTGTTAATAGAAGTACGCTCATGAGGATAACAAGTTTCAATTGTTGTAATTGAGTTTATTAATTAGCAACAGATTGAATATTAGAATGCCAAAGCAGGTCAAAGCAGTGTTCACGGTCCTGTTGCTCAGGGAAAAGGGCACTACGAAATTGTTTGAAAGTATTATTCTCAGCTTGGGAACATCATGGAGCTCATAGCCGCCAAAGGGGAGATCTCCAAGGTTTATAAACGTTCAGATCAGAGATGCATTTCCCATTTGCCATGAAAACAATTAATTGTTAAGCACCTAAGGCACAGAGATATCTAATGACTTAATTAAGAAGACGCCAAAATAAAACCTCAAACCCTAG
>WSFP011490745.1:0-14887 GCA_009831015.1 Picea engelmannii
CAAAGGTTGCTCATAATTATAGTCTGGTTGATGACTTAGCCCAGTCTCCCGCAACCATATATGTGTTGGAGGTCCTCCAAACCTGCCCATCACAGAGAAAATCCTTGCTTTCTGCCTTGGGGGCAATCGACACAGCTGACACCCAGCTGATCACATTTGATTCAGATAACGGGGAACCACGTCTTCCCGCCCAAGTAGCCTTCCAGATACCAGTTAAGATCTGGAACACCACAGTTCATCGGTGTATCATCGATGAAGGTGCATCCACCTGCATCATGTCTAAAGACATATGGTAGAAATTTGGCTCCCCTGAGCTAGTACCCTCTACCATCACCCTTCGAGCTTACGACGGTCGACCAACATCTTCCACAGGGCTTTGTCAAAATGTCCCCATAGAAATTGGGGGCAAAACCATCCTCATTGACATTGAAGTTATCGATGCCCAGCTTGATTACAATATCTTGTTCGGACGCAACTACATGTATGCTATGAAGGCGGTCGCCTCTTCTGTGTTTCGTACGATGATATTCCCCCATAATGGGAAGATCGCCATCATCGACCAACTTACACATTACGAGCCTAACCATTCCGCCAACATCGATAACATCCTCCCCCTTGTTCATGTTAGCACGAATGATTTTCCAGTTGCCACCAATGGCCCTAGATTATTCCAAGACCCACCCATGATGGGCACTTGTCAGGGAACACCACCATTCCTAAACCCATCTTTTTCCACACAAGTGTGTGTAGTTTCCTCTAAAGGAACTGACATGAAGGATACCCTTCCTTCTAGGGAGGTTTCTATCATATCTGACATCCCATTAGTCGCAGAGCTCCCCCCTCATGAGCCTCCTGCGAACTCGTCAAATCCACCAGTTTACGAGTTCACCTCTCCCCAGGGCCATATCCCAGTTTGGGAGACAGTTCCCCAAGCCATTACTCAAACCCCATTCTTTTACCCTCCACCAGGCATACAAGCTTTCCAAGTAGCCACAACGCTTACTCTCCCTAATATGGTGTTGGCACTTCCAGTTTGGTATTTACATCCACCAGCGATGGTTCCTCAACCATCCCTTCCCCCCCAAACGGAAGTAATCCCAATGACGATTCTCATACTTACTCCCACCATACCCTCTACACCCCCAATCACTAACCCCCCTGCCACAGTTGGGGGCAGGAGAAAGAAGAAAGAGTCCACAGCTCCACTTCCTCCACGCATCCCACCACCTTGCGCTCTATGTGAGAAAGACGGACACCCAACCCACAGATGTCCATCTATACCTGAGTTACGGAACCTCATTCCACTCAATCCAACACCATCACCACTCGCCACTCTAGCAAGTACTGTCGCTACCTCCCCTAACTCAAGTAGCAAAGGGCCGCGAACCAAATTCGCTTGCGCCATATGTTCCAATTATGGCCATTATACACACCATTGCCCATCTATCCCATACGTCTGCCACACATTAGTCGCGACGTGCCATACATATCTTCCTGAGTTTCCTCCGACGCTCCATACCAATGCTCCTGCAAATGTGATTTATTATACTTCTTCATCAATCCTCAAGCAAAGGGGAAGTACATATCCTCCCCCCAAACTACCGCCCGATCGCCCATAGTATCGGTGCACCAGGGATGGCATTATGGGCCCACCGTCCATATCTAAGCCATTTTCCCCACTTTCATTTTCTTTTTGTACCGGTGCCCATAAGCTCCGTTTTCCGAACCATTTTCAGCCACTTACACAGTCATTTTCGTCGGGTGATCATTTTCACTGTTCCCTGGCGGTGCATCTTTTCATAACACACTCAGGTACGCATGCTCATGTTCAAAATTATCAAATAACTGCTCATATCTTTGATTCTCTTCATATATTGTTCACTTTGGGTATTTGGTTTTTATGTGTGCAGGTACTTGATCATCATCCATCAAAACAACCCCTTCAGGTATATACTCAGCATTGGCATGTAGTCTTTCCCACTGTATCGCATTTACATTTCTAGTCACACCCTCTGATATTGGCCTCTAGGATCCCTATTCCCGGCTCTGCAGTACCCACACCTCCATTTGCATCTTCGGTACTGTTACCCGGTAGCATTCTTACCTACATGAGTTGTCCCATTCATAGCACCTTTTTCCACTTGTTGACACTCATGCTGTTTTCATTACCCTTTAGGGATGGGAGTCCTGATAAGTCTTTCATTATGTCGTGAATCAACCACATACTTCTTCTCCTCATTTTTCTAGATTTCCATATGGACTCCCAGATTATCTCTTTTACGGTTCCATTTTTTTTACCTGCACCTCCGCAGTATCATGAACCCTTCATTTCATCCACCATCAATTTGTCCATCTGCGAACCTATCTTCATTTCACCTACCTCATACAGAAACTCACCAATGGGGCCCCCACCCTTCATCAGTTTTCCAAGCAAATTCTGCCCTCCATGGGCCACCCATATCACACTGGGGCACCCGTTTTTGTATTTGTACATTTATCCCCAAAATTATTCATTATTTATTGTACAAATGCCTTTATTTCCAGTCATTACATTTTCTTTTGTCGTCACCGTTGGCGACTTGCTTCCTTTTGGCCACATGCAACCCATGTCACCCTTGGTTGGAGCATTACTTATCATCTACCCTTGCCGGCATCGTCCATATCTTCAGAGTACTCCACAGGTCACTTACCTCTACCCTCTAAATTTGTTCACCTTGTCCCGCCTCTGGCACAACTTATCACCGGTCTTGTCGTCCCCATGACACTCGACATTGTCACACGGTTGCAGCCACTCTTTATAACATACATCCTTCAACCAAGGGAAGTCTTGAGTCTTCCCACTTTTTGACTTCGTCCATGTACCTCTGCCAATTCCTCACCTCAGTAGATTCCACGAAGCCCTTTGCTTCTGGGAGTCGTGTTCCCCTTTCGTCGACATCAACACAATTTTTCGGAAGGGCGACAGTATCTTGATTCTCATTCTCCATTCAATGAGAGATCTCGGATGGCACAGGGTGAAATACCATTGCTCCCTGCTGTCGTTGGCCCCCATAACATTTGACGCCAACACTTTCTCGTGTTATGGTGGGTCTTACTTTGCGACTATTGCAGTGATTTTTTATCATTTGTCGAAGCCCTCTGAACTTGGTAGGGCCATCAATGCCTGCATCCTCGTCGCTGCTTATTACCGCGATCATTGCCTGTTGTTCAGAGTATGTTCATTTGCAGAATTGTCTTATGCCTTTATCATCACCGCCCCCGAGGGCGCTGCAGTTATCTACACCAACACTTTATTCATCTTTTTTCAGAGTTACATAACACGAGCATGGGGCATGCCCGCCTCGTTTGTACACAGTTTTTTTTTTTTTGCACAACTATCAGAAGGTCGGGTCCTACCAGTTCCATTTTTCTCCAACGGATCGCTCTGAACGATCCCACTATTTCTCTCTCTTACAACAACATTCTCAGTAGAAGAAACATTGATGGATTTCGGTTATACGTATGCTCCTAATCTCATCTATCAGGGGGCATCTGTTATCACTGAAATTTCGTCCGCACATGGCGACAAGAACTCAGCATCGTCAAACAGTAATGAAGTCATTCATAGCACTGAATTAATTTCACAGCATTCCAAAAAGGTCAAAAACTATACAAAGTAACCAAAAATTGAAGAGCGTTTTACAAAAGTCGGGTGCGCGCACACATGCGCAGAACAGGAACGTACCATGCACGCATAAGCGCACGATGCACGGCTGTTGGCGCAAAAACCCGCGCACCTGCTAAACGGCACATTTATTGAATTGGTCGGCCTCCCAACCACTTATGGATCAGCTTCCAAGCCGATTTGACCCTCAAATCTGAGTTGAATCCGCATGGTAGGCTGGTCAAAGACCTAATAAAGCCCTAAAGAGCCTCTTTTCACACTACAAAGGGGTTACACAATAACCCAATGCAATGCTATAAAAAGCCACGAAGAAACCTCATTTTCTCAAGGAATTTCATATAATGTTATGCTGCCTATATTGTTTTAAGGACTCGCTCCTTGGCAATAACACATTGGCACCATTTCATTGAGCTATCCACCTCTCCATTGAGTGGATGTGCTAGGAGTTCTTTCATCATCATTTTTATTTTCTTGTTGTAAGGAGAGCAAGCTTGTGAGGGTCAAAGAGCCTTCCTTTGGAGGAAGAAGGGACTCATAGTTCCATTTCTTCATTGTGCTTTGATTTCATCAATAGATCAGCCTAAAAACATTGGTGATATTGGTCTTTTTGTGTTTGTTATTTCTTGATCCATATGCTTATGATTTTAGTTTGTATTAGTTTAATTCTTGCTTATAG
This sequence comes from Picea engelmannii, assembly GCA_009831015.1. Lineage (NCBI taxonomy): Eukaryota > Viridiplantae > Streptophyta > Pinopsida > Pinales > Pinaceae > Picea > Picea engelmannii. The sequence goes on from WSFP011490745.1 coordinate 4,341, forward strand.
TTTTGTTTTTCTTTCTCTAACTCTTTCCTCTACAGTTGTCATGCTCAGCAAGACCCAACTAGGCATGTAAGCACCTCTTATTTGTTCACCGCGGTGACGAAAAAGGTGCAAACAATGCTGAGTTATAACCTCCTCCTTATGGTTGTAAGATCCCTAGGCATCTTCCATAACTCTGGACCTCATATAAGAACCAAATTATTTTCTTGTACCTCTAATTCTGCAAGAAATGTGCATGTAATAATTATTTTTAGCACATGCATACTATAAAACATTTCATTGATTAGAATACAAGTTATTCTTCATATCAAATTATGAATAACACAATGCACAAATTTAAAATATGATTCCTTGGACACATTATTCTCTGCATCGATTCTCCAACGATTGTACTCATGCCTCATTCTGAGTTCTGGGCGAAAAGTTTCAATGTTCATAATTTGCAATTTTCACTCACTTACTGCTACAGAATTTACTTCATTACTTTCTGAAAATTTTAGTGTCTAATTTAAAATTCTGGGTGGATAGACATCTTCTTCTATTCAAGACCTTTCCAATCACTATTTTTTTTCTCAAATCTAAGCTGCGAGCTGAAAGTTATGGTCCGAAGAAATTTAAATTGTTTTCCCATTTTATCATTGTATGTTATATGTGTCTTCTTTATCTTTCTGCACATTTTTAAATACCCGGATTCCAAATCTGGCTCCATGGATGTCTTACATGCTTCATAAGATTTCCATACATTGTTTATGTTCCTTAAATGAACTTTTGATTAAAGAGTTATGTCCTTTGTAAGTAAATTGGTGCCAAAATTTTACCTTAACTGTTTCAGCGATAACTTTCTCGTACAAGCTCAGCTTTGCATCCGGTATAGCTCGTCGAAAAGCTATCTTCGAGTTCTTTTATTTAAGATGCAAAGACAGAGTGTACTTTTACTCTATTCATGTGGATTTTGATTTCCTAAAAACATCATTTAGGACCTCAAAATCGTTCCACAAGTTTAAGACTTTCAAAAATCTGAAAATTTCATAGAAAAACAAGTTGTTTCACTGTTATGACGACATTTAAATTTGAGTCGTTGATCTCAAATCAAGTGAAATATTATCCATTGATCCGCTAAACCTTCCCCATGCTCGTGGATCAATCTCCATCGTTGGTCTCTGACTCAAAACAATCTGGACCGTTGATTTCCAACACTACATCGACAATTGACAATTCCCTTCGACAAACCAAACACATTAGCGAATCTCCATGAACCTCAATCATTGACCATCGAATATAGTTCATTTCTCTTAGCTAACCAATATTTCCCACAAATCTCGTTGAATCTCGTTCATCGACGATCGGCCATCGACCATCTCTTGGCTGAGGTAGCATGACACATAGATGATGACGTGACATGACACGCAGACACTAACATGGCACTCTAACTGGCATGACATGACACGTGGACACTGACATGACATTCTCGTTGGCATGGCATGGCACGTGGATGCTGACATGGCATGACATGTCATCCTCCCATTTCCTTTCATCGGTGACCATTTCTCTTGGATAAATTGAACACCTCGTTAAATCTGTCGAACCCTGATCATCGACGATTGAGCATCAGAGATTTCCTTTTGACGCATGAAATATTTCACCAATTTCTGTCGATCCCCAACCATCGGTCATCGACGATCAAAGATTTGTTTTTTACCAAACCAAACTCTTCGCCAAACTCGTCGATCTGATCATCGTCCATCAACAATTTATGTTGGTACACTAAAACTTCTTCGCAATCTCATCAATCTGACCATCGACCATTGATGAATTCTTTTGGCAAACTCCAACATTTATAATTTTTCGACCAAATCCTAGATGGATTAGGACCATCAATCTACAATTCAAAATGATTTCGACCGTTGATCCATCAAACTTTTCTCAACTCTGGCAACGAGTCTTGACCGTTGATTTGCTCTATCTACCAAGCTCCAAAAGAAAATCCCCACTATTGATCGTCTCCAATTAACAAACCCCGAAAAACTAATAAGTTCTTAAATCAAATTACAATGAATCTAGGTCGTTGATCTCAACATCAAACGTGATTTCGACTGTCGATCTGTTAGACCTTGCCAATCTATGAAAAATATTATAAGTTTTTAAATCAACTCACGATGAATCTGGATCGTTGATCTCAAAATCAAACGCGATCTTGGTCGTCAATTCATCAAACTCTCCCAGCACCTTTGAATGCCATTAAAACATGAATTTTCGACCTTCCAATTCTAATTCAACTCTGCGAACTGCAGATTGATGCCTTGCATCATATCTTCGATCTCTCTAATGCATTTAAAACTCAAAATTTGCCCACGAAATTGGGGATTTGGCTCTAATTTTTCACTGTTTTTCCCTAAATTCGTCAGAAATCAAAATCTGTAACAATGATTTTTTCTCAAATTCGCATTGATCTTGGCTCATACAAGCCCGATGTTTGAACCAGAATCTTTGATACCGTAATGTAATGTTCTGCAACCCAATTGAGGTCTATTACGTGCAGAATTACCCATAAATTAAAATTGTCTGCTAACTAATCTTGTAGCTTACCAACTACATGAAAACATACAGTTTTAACCATTTGTTGATACCATGGACAAAATGCATCTACAACATTCTAAATAAACATAAAATGCATCTAATAACTCAAATGAAACAACATATAAATTATTCTCAGACACAGTTAACACTCAACAATTAAATTCATAATGTAACACAGAACAAAACAAAACACTTATCTTTTAAAAACAATTGCATAACCAACTGTTTGGGATGGACGTTCCATCCAACCATAGAATTGTTGTTTCAAATCTCAACAAGAAGTCACCCCCGAGTTGGAGCTAGAAATCCATAAAAGGGGGTGGTCTCTCATTGTCCATTCTCAACTCAAAAATTCTCACAATCCACTAGTATTTTCCTACAACTATCCCAATTTTTCACCAACTCTCTTCCTTTCAACTTGCCAACTCAAGGGATGTACCCCTTTACTGCTCTCAATCCATCATGCATGCCATTCATTTATCAAGGCCTTTCTGGCACAGGTAACCAGAGATCTCACTACTGGAAAACTCAAAAAAACTCACTGCTAGGAAAACTACCAACAAACAACAACAAACACTTGCTATCATAGTGAAACTCCCATAGGAGTTCACTCTTGAGGCCTGACAACCTGGCTCTTCGATCTTCTGCTCCAAATACACTTCAAAAACGCTCCAACATGCTATAGAATTCGCCCTCTATGGTTTCTCCATCTCCCAAACTCTTTTCATATGTTCTTTGCTTCTTGTTCATGCAAAAAATTAACCGCGTAAAACTGTTGTAACTGACCATACGAATTTTTTCCTCTTTGTATTACTTATTTGACTTACACTCTTTCCCAAATTCATTGTACTCAGCCCCTATGCTTTGCAATAACTATGGGATGTGACTTTTCACACCCACCCTGTTACATGCATTCAATGATTGGGTTGAGAAACACTCAATTAAAAATTAGAAGGTTCATAAACCAATAGTAATTTTAAGAAGTGGATTGAATTAATAGACATGGGTAATTTTCCCTTGAACCCCTCTTAGACATTCTCTTAGATCCTCCTCTCTCTTGTGGATTAATTCAGCCCTCATCTCTATCCATATCCCCTTGCAGCTACCATCACATTTTATTATTAAAACTAAAAAATACAATTTGCATATACATCATTTGGTCGTAACCACACATGATATCTACATTAAACATTAATTACACTGGGGATTATAGCAGAAATTTTACACCCTTTATCAGATTTCTCTTATGGAGAAGCACAATATTAACCATGGTTACCATATATGGTTGTACCCGGTTATACAATCAATGAATCATTGATCAGTGATATTAGGATGTATTTCAGATGTATACCCATGTATCTCAGTTATATTTGGTTATATTTCAGATGTATAATCCTGTATTTTAGCCATATTCGGTTTTTTCATATACATTTATTTTCAATATCATATCCATACACATACATAGTAACTATGAAATAAATACATGCTGCAACGTTATTGAGTATAAACTTGATCCAACGAAATGTTTCACTGACAAAGGACCCTATATCTTGCAGGAAAAATCATTTTTTAGAAGCATTATAACTCTCTCTCATTAGAAAAGTTCTTCACATGATTTTGTCAAATGCCTATTCTTCTGATCCAGTTTTTGGCCTTCTAAATGCCAGCCAAAGGGAGATAGGCTACTTAGGCTACTTACATTGGTTACATATTTTGTTTCGTAAATGAAGATTATGGTTCTAAAGTTATCCCAAGTCATGTGATACTTTGAAAGAACATTTACTGGCACCAAAAACACATTGTACTCTAATATGGCATTTATATTCTATTAGAGTATAGAACTTTGTGTGTAGATGCCACCTACATGTTTAACATTCCGCTAGATATCTATCTCAAGGACATGTAAATCCATGAGTAGATGAAATGATCATAATCATTCTCTATCTCTATCTCTGGATTTAAATTGAAAGCTTAATATATGCTTCTAATGATGAAATCATCATAATTATTCTCGATCTCTGGATTCAGATTGAAAGCTTGATATGCAGTGTGCAAAGAATACAAGGAAATAAGAAAATATGTATCCCCATCTTCTCATCTGGTTCCAATGATATTAATTGCTCAAGATTTGGGAAGAGTTCGATGATTTTGCCTTCCAGTTAGAAACAATTTAGTAATTGAAAAGTAAGAGTTTATAGCGGGTGGACATCCCCAAAGACATGCATACTTGGATTTCTCTGAAACATGGACGTCACCCTGGTAATATAATCTTGCTATAATTTGTATAAGCTGCTTACACATTTTGAAACTCCATTCTGTCATCTCTGAAACAAGCAGATGAAAAAATTGTAGTCTCCTAGTAGGAGACAGAAATCCCATAAGTAAATTCTGAAAGAATCCCTGCATCAGTCTTCAGTCTTTACAGACAACTAAGTCAGATGCATGATTAGATATTATTTTATATGTATGCAGCAAGATGCTACAAAGTTAATACTCAAGGTCGACCACTGTTGCTAAGAGCTATGTTACAACCTAAACTACATAACGCATTGCTTTATTTGACAGGCACTTTCTTTTGGACTTCGCATTGCCCAGTTCTTTGACATGCAGAATAATCAATCCTTCCAACAAAAAAGGATGAAGAATACAAGGAACAAGTTCGTATCCATTAACATCGATGTAGTCTTTGGTTTTGTAAAAAGACAATGAACAAACCCACAGACTGGTTGGTCTTGACGCTAGTGCAGCTGCTTCGAGTTACTATCCACTTGAGACAAGCATTCTCCATGCATAATAATGTTATGCAGATATGCTTTTATCACTAGAGCTATCAGGCTTTCTTTCCATAGTCTTGGGAAAAATAGAATATGACGAATAACGGGCTGAAATCATGTCAAATCCTTTGTTTGAAGAACTTGAAGAATTCTGCTTCCATCTGCCAACTTCTTTGCATACATGGTCTAGCGTGCCTAAGAAGTCCCTAACAACTACAAATATGCGAAGTGGGTGTGCTTCCTCCTTTGTTGAATCCCCATGAAAATACTCGGTGATTTCCTTAACAAGCAAAAAGACTCTCTCTTCTTCTCTCCGTAATTGACCAATCTTCTCCTCTCCCTGGTGCAGAAATGATGTGATGGACTTACTAAAGTTTCCTTTCTTTTCATCCCTTGTTGATCGTTGGGACTCTATTTGTCGAAACTGACCTAATTTAACAAGTTCCCTAGAAAGTTTTGACAGAGAGCTACTCAGTACATCTGAATCAATTCCTGCAGCCTTTTTAACATTGTACAGTTCAGTGCTCAACCCCGAAACAAGCTGCAACCCCAGTTTCTTGTACTCATCCTCTTTATCTCCAAGACTTCTAATTCCACTGCCAACGGGACCAACTTTATGATTTGTGTTATTAAATGTCTCTGCTGATTGCATGCCTTCTGCCTTGACGATTTCCTGAACGACAAAATGCAGTAATGTTGTCTTCCCATCTGTTCCCTTGATATCTGCCAATTTCAGTAAAGCATCAAGCTTAAAAGCTTGAGCCTCACCACGAAAGGTGCCAACATTCATGCGGTTACCAGTTTTGAGTACAGCTTCGAGCAACTTCAGAAATAAGCGACTGCATCTCAGTTCTTTGCATGCCAACTGTACATCAGAGAAAGATGGAAATCCACAACATTAGACTCTCATCCGTAGATGCCTGATTAATTTCCTGATCTATTGAACTATGTCTTCCCATATATAAAGGAGCATGTAAAGCAATAAAGAAATTCTACCTCTAATGTCTCCAAGGACTTTTCAATATCTACAACTTCCTCTTCAAAAGTAGCCCTGAACCGCATCGCATCAATTCGCTTGAATGCAAAAGGTATATCTAGCAATGCCTTAATAAACTGCTCAGCTGGACCAAGTTTGCAAATATCACCCATATAATCTTTGAGCCTTGCTTCTTCCTCTCTAGTAGGTTCCATCTTCACCAGTATCTCCAAGAGCTCAGTATTTAAACCTTCACCTGTTCCAAACAAAACAGAACAATTCAATAAAATGCTTTTGTGCGTATTTTTCATAAGATGGTATATTGGTTTTTCTTTCTAATTTCCTTGAAAACAAGCTACAGCCTAAACACTTTCTGCATGTTAGAAAATCTAGAAAATAAAACAAAGCATATGAAAGACAAGGAGATTAGAAGGCAATCAAATTTATTCATGCAAAGAATTAACTAGATACATGTAACTTCAATATGGGATGTCGAGCAACAAATATGAATACCTTGACCAGTGGCTGTACAAGTTTGGAATTAGAAACTTAAATATCCATGATGACATGTTAAATGTAATAGAGATGAAAGGAAGACTACTACTTAAATGCATATTAGAAAAAATATCAAGACATGAGTCGGAAAAAAGAAAGAGTGGCACTGAAGTTATATGAAAGAATTTGAGATAGATTCTCCGAAGTTTCAATACTAAGAAACCTCTAAATACTTTATAAAACATATTCCTTAAAAGGTAGAGTATGAGTGCAACAAATATGAATGTAGCTCAAGATATTCCACAGATGGCAGTCAAAGATAGACAGAACAATTAGTATGGAACTGTAATTTTAATGGGACATCAATCTGGATTCTGCATCCATGTGCTTTCGAATAGGTTAACACCTAAAATGCTGAGAAGAAAGTGATCCTTGCATGCAGTTGAAGCAACCGACAATTAAAACTTACCAACCAAGCTTTCTGGCAAGAAAAGCCATCTTCAAGGCATGTCTATTCATGCTGCTAAAGCAATTCAAAACCAATTTTCTGCACCCGGGTTTAGAGGCTTGAGGCAGATTCCATAAGGCCTATATGGACTAGCACAAGGGCAATTTACAAGGTGGATATCTTATTAAAAGGGTTCTGTACTTGATATGGTACCTCAGAATCTGTATTGTTTCCAGTGTAGAAGAAATACCAATCTCATGTACCTAAGAATATGTATTGTTTCCAGTGAAGAAGAAATACCAATCTCATGTACTTCAGAATATGTATTGTTTCCAGTGTAGAAGAAATACCAATCTCATGCTCAGCAGTGAAGAAATTAAGTTTGAACGATTAGTTTTGTATTAGGCTCGGCATACATTAAGGGTGATTTAGCCCTAGAATAGGATACCTTTTTTTAGACATAACAACCTAACTGAGGCCACCTACCCCATCTAACCCTTAGTGGCAAATATTTTATGTATTTTTATGAATAAGCTTTGTTGGCCTAATACATGGATATGGACCTCTTGTTTAGAGCTGAGTGTGAATTTTGTATGAGTGGTTTCTTGTATCCCTTTGCCTTTTAATAGGCATGTGCAATGAGAATGACGGTGTGTAGGTTTTTGCGTTTTGCAGGTATTGCTTATGAGACTAAGCTGGGTCAAGAGCAGTGTCCATACAGGATAATCTGGCCCTGAGTTGGTGACCATACTTTTTCAGGAAAGATTTTGTTCTACATACCGATTTATTAGATTATATGATATTTTATAGGTTCTCTGTTATATTTCTGGTATTTACAATTTAAATGCTGTTATGGTTGTTGAACTCTGAAAAATCTGTTAGGATGCTTCTCTAAAAATCAGTGTTACACAAGGATGCACCCCCACGACACCCTGTGAAACGTTTCCTGGTGTCCCCCACTCTGTGAAATGTTTCACCATGAATGAGGGACGTTTCGCATGTGGGGGGAACGCCGAGGCATGCCCCCACAAAAAGTGGGACGCGTGGGCAACCCCCACAATTCCCTCCAATTTTTCTGAAAAAGTTAAAAAAATTAAAAACCTAAATCTAATACTATAATAATCTAACTCTATTTTCCCTAAGTCAATTCTCAGTTGAATTTACAATGGTGTATCATTATTGATGAACTCCAAAATCCAATTGACAATTACTCTTTACATGTATCATTTATCATTTTATGTTTTCATATCTTTCAAATTTTTTTTGTTATAACAATTTTAGAGATAGGGTCCCTTTTGATAGGGACCCAACATCCCCCCTCCCCGTCCCACAAGTGTCTTTCCTTGATACTGTGTTCCCACATCCTGGAAACTTGGTGGAACATTGATAAAAGTCTGCTATCAAACTATAATGATTGTTGGTGAGTTGCAGTTGTTAGAGCTGATTAACTCCCGTTACCATTGTTAAAGCACTAATGTTTGTGCCCAATTAGTTTCAGATTTATATGATGAGTTTCCTTCCATTATAATAGAAGATTGCTGGTTAGGCTCATAACAGTGGTATCAGAGCCACTTTCTTGGCAAACTTGGAAAAAACTTAGCAATAGATGAAAAAACCTAGCAATAGATGATATTTTTAGAGAAGTGGCGAGTCTGCTGGCCCTCACTGATTTCTATTTGGGCTTATGGGAATCTTAAATAATCTCCTAAAGAAAGTTTCTTGGAATATGTTCAGCTATATGAAGAAGATCGAAGAACATGGGTCTTGGAATCAAGGAACCTGAAGAGAAGACTATTGCTGCTGCTAGTATATTGATGCCAATCAGTTCCGAGAACAATGAGATTATGCAGTGCAATGATGATTCTTATAGTGATGGTTCATTATGTGAATCTAATCCAGATATCTGATAAAGTACTTACTGAGGAAGAAAATTATGGTCTCGACACTCCATCCAGTCTCTCAAATTAATGATGTAGAAATAGCTCAACCACAAGATGCCTTGGCTCCCAAGAGGGGCATTGTAGTGGCTTCAGATATTGAGAGTTTCCTTGTAGAAGTGAGATTTCTTACAACCTGAAGACAAAACAACAAAGGATGGGGATCTACTTATATTCAAAGGGTAGATATAATCCAGACTGTAAGGAAGTCTTTCTGGTACCAGATCATTTACGTTGTAGAAAGATTAGCTCCTTAAATGAAAATTATTTTGAAATTGCACACATGGATAGGCAATCGTTGGACTGTTATTCCTTCAAGCAAGCAAGATTCTCAATACCAGATTCTAGAGAACATCCACTTATTCATGACAAAATGCCTTCAGTCATGCATTACACATTCCTGTCTGATTATTTGTCAGATTATCTAAGGTGTTATAGTATAGCAGGAGTGAAGTGAACTGTGAATCATATAGGAAGAAAATTATATTTTTCGGAAAATACTGGAATCTCTTACACGGGAATCTTGGTGAAGCATAGCCATTATCAGGCATGCAATCCAGATGAGTTAGATGATAAAAGTAAGGAGATCATTGTAGCTATTGTTACCCTCTCAAGGGTAACAACCTTTGGATACCCTTACAACGGTATCATGTACCTACCTGCATGAGCTATCATGCACTGATCAGTTCCAGACTCAGTCCTTTCAATTCTCCAATTGTGACATGATGCTGGATTAATGAACCATGATGTGCTTACTTCAGATGCTCAGATACACCTTGGTGGTCTGAGTCACTCCATAGATACTCCATGTGTAATATTTGTTTACACACAATGACACACGATGATATAACCCCCTGGCATGTCATGAAATTGTGGTTACCTTATGATAGTTGACTAGAATTTCATAGCATATAAAGTTTTCTCGTGTGCGTCGTATTACCATGGGAAACATATTTCTGGTTATAAGTGTGCCGTCTTCTAAGATGACTCATACTACTAGGTGTTTAGACTGGATAGCGCAATCCACATCTTAACCATACTAAGCATTTTCCATCTCCCTAAATATCACTCGTTCCCATCTACATTAAAAAAATAATTGTCTCTTTTCATGTATGACTACTCAAAGGTCGAAAGAAAAGGTCGAAAAAAAAAATCCCAAGTAAAAAAAGTCGATCAAATACAGCCACAAAGGCTAAAGAGGTGATGAGCAAAGTCAAAGAAAGAAAATAAAGTATAAACTACTTCACTATGCTCCCCCACCTTTCAGAGTCCTAAGAGCAAAATGCCCATCTAAAGCAAGAAAGGACTTTAGAAAAAATCAAAGAAAAGAAAGGGGAAGTGTG
>WSFP011490748.1:0-14886 GCA_009831015.1 Picea engelmannii
GCCATGACATACATCTTTCATGATCTAGCTCATATCATCCTGGCATACTTGGATGACCTCACAACTCGATCCAAGAAACACACTCAACATCTCACTGATTTACGAATCATCTTCCACAAGTGTCGTCAATACAACATCTGCTTGAACCCCCTCAAGTATGTGTTTTGCGTCACTGTTGGACACCTCCTTGGGTTCATCATTTCCCAACATGGTATCACCGTGGACCCCCTCAAAGTCCAAGCCATCACAAAAAATCCCCCTCCTAGGAATTTACACCAACTGCAGAGCCTACAAGGCAAAGCTAATTTTTTACGACGCTTTGTCCCAAATTATGCCACTCGTGCACATGGATTCCTTCGCTTACTATGCCACGACATCCCATTCCACTGGGATGAACATGCCCATAATACTTTTGATGATCTCAAAACGGCCCTCTCCAATGCCCCGGTAATTAGTCCACCCGACTATAACCACGACTATATCCTCTACATATTGGCCTCAACCGTCTTAGGAGCATGAGTTCTTGTCCAAATAGGGGATGATGACCGTGAGCATGTCATTTACTACATTAGTAAAAATATTTTAGGGACACCCTTTAAATACAGTCACGAAGAGAAACTAGCCCTTGCAGTTTTCCTCGCCGTCCAGAAATTGCGCCATTACAATCAAATTCGAACTACCAAAGTTGTTGCAGATTCCAACCCCATGCAATACTTGCTTAGTCGTCGACAAATTAACGAAAATTTTTCCCGATGGATCATCATCCTTCAGGAGTACGGCCTTGAATTTTCCACACCCAAGAGCAAGAAATCCCTCATCCTTGCCGAACTCATCACGGATTTTCCCTCCGCTACTACCAGTACCCCCATCAATACTGATTTCCCCGACGAACATCTCTTTTACATCCCCTCAGATCATCCTTGGTACAACGATCTTCTCGTCTACCTTCGAACCCAGAAATTTGAAACCCATCTCTCCCAAGACGATCGTCAACGTATTCATCACCAAGCTCCCTGCTACCTCCTTATTGGTGACATCTTATATCGGTGAGGGGTCGACACTGTACTTCGTCGATGCTTGAATATCGATGAGGCTGATCGAGTCTTGAACGAATTCCACAACGGTGCATACGAGGGGCCACCTCTCAGGGATATCCACCACTCAGAAAATCATTCGCGCTGGTTACTTTTGGCCTACATTTTTTCACGATTGCATCCACGTTGTGAAGCGATGTGACAAATGTCAGCTTTATGCCAACAAAACACGAGCACCACCTTGTCTCCTACACCCAATCATTACTACTAGCCCCTTTTGCAAATGGGGCATAGACTTCATGACTTGCAACCCTCCATCCTCACTTGAGAGCCCTTGTGTGTGGTTGTCAAAGATACATCTGCGCACACATGTGTGGGTATCCTTTGATCACCCACGCACTAAGGGGCCCACACTCACTAAAAACAACCCTGCCCAAAAAACAAAACCCTAAGTCCTATGCAGGAGGATATGACGACTAACCTGAAACTCGCGAATCCTGGAACGGCTACCTCGATCGCCCAGAATCTCCAAATATCCTCTCAAATCACCCGTCCACTCACTACGACAAAAGGTACAAATGAGGTGGCATTGTGGGCCCTACTGCTATATATAGTCCATTTTGCCAAAATTCCAGACTCAATTCTAGGAGCTCTGAACGTCCATTTTTCGATCCGTCTTCAGCCACGGGACCAGAATCCCACCACCTACACAATCATATTCCCCAGGACACTTTCCACTCTCAGCCCTCGGGGAACATTTTTTTTTTATGATACTCACACTCAGGTACGCATGCTCACATTCACATCTTGTTGAATAACTGTTAAATGTTCTTTATCTTCAGATATTGTTCACGTCAGGTATTTGGTTTTCATATGTGCAAGTACTTGGTCATCCTCCATCTGCACTACCCTTTCAGGTATATCATTGATACTGGCATGCAGTCATTCCCTCTGAATATCATTTGCATCTCCAGTAACACCCTTTGACATTTAGTTCTAGGGTCCATATATCTGGCTCTATAGTACCGTCACCTCCACTGCATTTTGGTACTGTCACCCAGTAGCACTCTTCCCCACATGAGTTGTCCCATTCATAGTCCCCCTTGGCATTTCGACACTCATGATGCTTTTACCCTTTAGAGATGGGAGTCTCGTAAGTCTTATGCATTTTTCGAGAATCAACCACATACTCCTTCTCCTCATTTTTCTACCCTACCCCAAATGGACTCCCAGGTCACTTCATCATGGTTCTATTCTGACTGCACCCCCGCAGTATCATTAACCATCCATTTCATCCACCGTCATTTTTCCCCTCTGTATATTGTCCTCCATACATTTCCCTAATACAGAAACCCGCCTATGGGGCCCTAACCCTCCACTTGTTTTACCAAGCAACTTGCGCCATCATCAGGCCAAGCCATCTTACACCGGGGCACCCATTTCTGTATCTGCACAGTTGTCCCAACTTATTTTTTATTCTTTTAATAATTGTACAAACCATTTTTCCGCATTTTCATAGCTTTCTGTTGTCTCCTTTAGCGACCTTCCTTTTCCGGCAAAGCAATCCTTGTCACCCTTGGTTGGGGCATTTTTCACTTCCTAACATCAATGACACTATCCATAAAAGCTCGAGCATCTTATAGCCCATATACCTTTTTGATCTCTGTGTTTGTCCATTGTGGCACGCCTCTGGCACAACTCATCCTCGTCTAGTCGTCCCCCTGGTGCTAGATTCAGTTTTATGGTTGTTGCCACTTTGCATATCTCCCCAACCAAGGGCAGTCTTGAGTCTCACCGCATCTTGACTTCATCCATATAGCTCATTAGTTCCTGATCTCATCCACTAGATTTCAGAAAGCTCTTTTCTTCTTGGAGTCGCATCTCCCTTTCTATCAACATCAGCACGGTTTCCAGAAGGGTGACAATATCTTGACTCTCATTACCTTTATAATGAGGATCCCTAGACGGCACAAGGAAAACCACCATTGTTCTCTACTGTCGTTGACCCCCATAACATTCGACTTCAACACTATCTCATGTTATGGTGGGTCTTACTTTGTGACTAGTGTAGTTGTTTTATCTTAGCCGAAGACCTCTGAAATTTGATAGACTATCAATGTCTGCACATTATTGACATTTCTCACATGTTTCCTTACCCTTTTTTCAGAGTTTTGTTCACCATCAGAATTATCCTTTGTTATTATCAAACTGCCCCGGAGGGCGCTGCAGTGATCTACGTCCACAACACAGCTTTAGTTACTGTATTACATCTTTTTGAGTTACATGACATGAGCATGGGGCATGCCCGCCTCGTTTGTACACAGTTTTATTTTTTTCCCACACCTTGGGAAAGGCTTGGGTCCTACAAGTTCCCCTCTCTTTCCAATGGGTCGCTCTTGACACTCCCCACAACGCTCTTTCTTACACAGGTACTCTCAGTAGAAGAAACATTGATGGATTTTGGCTATACATATACTCCTAACCTCATCCATCAGGGGGCATCTGTTATCACTAAAATTTCGTCCGCAAATGGTTACAGGAATCCAGCATCTTCAAACAACTATTAGTTCACACATGGACCAAAAATGACCAAAAATGCATTTCCAAAAGCTCCAAAACTATACAACCAACAATAAAATCAGCATGCACTAAGACTACACAAGGAGCGCGCACACATGCGCCATTCAAAAATGCAAGAAAAGTGCACATGTGCACCATGCGTGATTGTGGATGCAAAAAACCATGCATCCCTCAAAATAGTGCATTTATGATATTGGTTGGCCTCCCACCCACTTTTGGTTCAGCTTCCAAGTTAATTTGACATCCAAATCTCGACTAAATCCATCTGGGTGGCTGGTCAAAGACCTAAGGATGCCCTAAATGCCCCCCTGTTCACACTAAAAGTTGGTTGAATAATGCCTCAAAGTTATGCTATAAAAGAGGCCATGGGTGCACTACATTTTCAAGGAATTCATTTGTATTGTTATGTTGTTGATATTCTCTTGGAGGATCCTTTTTCCTCATCAAGAGCATGCTAACACCATTTCATTTAGCCATTCATATCACCTCTAGATTGGATGTGCTTTGGATTCTCTTCACCATTTCATTTTAGTTCCTCACTTGTAAGAAGAGCTCAATATTTGGGGGTCCAAGAGCCCTCCCTTGGAGGAAGAGAGGACCCAAAGTCTCCCTTTCTCTTTGGTGTTTTCTTTCCATTAATATAATCCTTTCCATTGGTGGCATGAGTCTTGTTTGTTTTTTGTTCTAATATCCTTATGCACTATAGTTTAATTCCTTTTATCGTTCTTAGTTTAATTCTTTTCTTATCTTTTGTGCTTTACACTTCTAACTCTTTCCTCTACTATTGTCTGGCCTAGCTGACCCAACTGGGCTTGTAAGCACCCTTATTTTTCTCATTTAGGTGACAAAAGAGGTGAAACACTCTACACTTCCAGGTCAACATCCCATTGATCTAACCCCCAACCCACCACTGCCCAATGGGCCAGTCTATCATCACTCTCTATTAGAGAACAAGGAGATCAAATGACATATCCAAGAACTTCTCCACAAGGGGCACATCCATCCTAGTTCATTGCATCGTGGGATCTCAATCATGTTGGTGCAGAAGAAAAATGAGACTTGGCGACTCTGCATTGATTACCAGGCCCTGAATAAAATCACAGTCAGGAATCGGTACCTGATTCCCTGAAGAGACGACCTCCTTGATTAGCTCATGGGGGGCAATTACTTTAGTAAGATTGATCTGAAGTCTAGCTACCACCAGGTCCCAATAGAACATACAGATGTATGGAATACCACCTTTAATTCAAAAGAAGGTCTTTTTGAATGGATGGTCATGCCCTTTGGTTTGACAAATGCTCCAACAAATTTCATGAGGATGATGGACGATATCCTATGACCATTCACCAATACTTTTTTAGTGGTGTATCTGGATGACATCCTCATCTACAACAAGACTTGGGCGGAACACTTGCAACATATTCAGCAGGTTCTGCACACCCTGCGACAACACAAGCTATATGCCAACTTTGAAAAATGTTCCTTCGGCATGGACATAGTCCATTACCTGGGATACATCATTGATCAACATGGTGTACATGTGGATCCAGCCAAGATCCAGGTCATTTGTTACTGGCCAGCCCTAACCACATTCACTAAGCTTCAAGTCTTCTTGGGCCTTTCCAATTTCTATCACATTTTCATGTTGGGATTCTCCCATATTGCATGGGCTCTCAGCCAAGTAAATAGGGGTGGTGGTAAGGAAAAATTTGTGTGGGGCATGCCCCAACAACAAGCATTCGATGATTTGAAATAATGCTTGTGCTCGACCCCAATAATTTCTTTACCAGACCTGCAACATCCCTTTGAGATTGAGACAAACGCTTCAGACTATGTTGTGGGTGTCATTCTCACTCAGTACAACCACCCCGTGGCCTATCATAGTGAGACACTATGCGATGTTTTCCATAATTACCCTACTTACAACAAAGAGATGTACTCCATTGTGCAAGCCTTCCGCCAGTGGAGACATTACATTATTGGGAAGGAGACAATCATCCACATTGATCATAAGCCATTGGAGTTCATGCAGATGCAAGGAAAATTGCAGAATGACTGCCATCATAAGTGGTCCACATACTTGCAACAATTCCACCTCAACATCAAGTATAAAACAATAAGTAACAATCGATTCATTGATTGCCTCGGCCAACCTCCAGTCGCGACACTCACCACGGTGCTAGACTCTTGTGGCCACAAGAACTACAGATGGTCCCACCTCTATGAGATAGACCTTGACCTCGCCACCATCTACCAAATGTTGGGCACAAACTCAATTGTCACTAATTTCCATCTTCAGGATGGGTTGGTGTGCCATCTAGGCCATCTTTGTGTTCCATCAAGTGAGCGAGAGAAATTGATTTGGGAAGCCCACTACAGTCGAGTGGCAGGACACTTCGGCATCGAAAAGACAATGGAAGTACTGCAAAAACATTTCTACTGGATGAAACTTCGACAGGATGTGGACAAGTATATCAGGTCTTGCACTGCTTGTGTTGTTTCCAAATCGACCACTAAGAAACAAGGCTTGTACACCTCTCTGCCTACTCCTGACAGGCCATGGGAATCCATCTCCATGGACTGCATGTCGGGCCTTCTGTCCACCAAGAGGGGAGATAATTGTGTTTTTGTGGTTGTTGATCACTTTTCCAAGATGGCGAGTTTGGTCGCTTGTAAGAAGAGCATCACGGCAGAGGCCACTGCCAAACTCTTCTTTGAATGAGTATGGGTACATTTTGGAATCCCACAAACCATTATATCAGATCGGGACAGTCGGTTCCTCAACACATTATGGTCGAGTCTATGGTCACTGCTAGACACCAAGCTTACCAAATCCACTGCTTTCCACCCCTAGATAGATGGCCAAACTGAGGTCGTCAATCGGATGATTGTGCATATCTTGTGCATATGAAATTCCAAGCACCCCCGTACATGGGATGAGAGTCTTCCATATGTTCAACATAGCTACAACCGAGCCCTACATAGCTCCACCAACCACATCCCCTTTCAGGTGGGGTTGGGATTCCAACCATTGGGTCCCATGGATGTTGCACTACCCCTTGTGACCACCTCGGCTAACTCTTCCCTTGCTCCAACTGAAGCTGACAAATCCACCTGGTTCATTGAGCAGATCCAGCACATTCACCAAAAGGTTCAGGATATTTTACAAAAGTCCAATTCCAAGTACAAGCAACGCCATGATCAACATTGGGTGCCACATAAGTTTCAGTTGGGCGACAAAGTCTGGTTTCACTTGCAAAAAGAACGCCTTACAGGGATCCACTGAAAGCTTCGCCCACTCTGTTACGGATCTTACACCATCACCAAGACTGTGGGTGACAATGCTTTTGAGCTCAACATTCCTCCTTTCCTTTGCATGCACCCAATGTTCAACGTGGCTCTCCTTCGACCATATTTCCCACCATTATTGGACACCTTAGAGGTAGTAGAAAAATTGACACCAACATAGCTCAACCCTAACTGCATGCAACATGCATCCAATGATCATATTGTAGAAACACAGGTCAAGGGAACTCAACAACAAATGATCCAACTTTATCGAGTTGTCAAAGCAGGGTAGCTCCTGCACCAAGGCAAGTGGTTCACCCAGAGCCAAATTCAGCTGAAATTTCCTCATCTTATGGGGGAAATCAACGGAATGGAGACAATTTCTTCCTAAGGGGGGAGGATTGATCCAGATGGGATTTCGGAGGCCTCCCACCTATTCCAACTGGTTAATTTCGGCAGTTTTCCTGTTTGGCAGTTTTTTCCTTGTTTTCGGGTCCCTGACTTTTAGGGTCGTTTTGAGGACCTAAACAGTGTTTTTAGAGCTCGCCACAGTCATATGGTAGACAAGGTCAGAGTCTGACATCAAAATGTGAATTCCTCGGATATACCTTTCCAATGGTCTATCGTGCGACTAAAACGAAGATCGTATGCAAAAGTTATGACCCGGGGAAGTTGATGTACTAACTTACCTCAATGGGGCCCACATGACTTTTGGCGCTTCATCTCCTAGGGTTAGGTTTTTGGATGTCTAGGTTTTTTTCATTCATGTTTATTGTAAAAGGGCCTTCAGAGCCTCATTGTACTCATCTTCTTACGAATGAGTGCAACCATCATATCTCTTCTCAGAGATGAACTGCCACCATTCCAACAAGCTTGTTTTTCGCTGCATTTTACAGTTTCATCTTATTTCCTTATTGAATAGAAAACCAGTTTTATTGTATCCCCGTTATTCTATGTTAAGCATATTTTAATAATATTTTGTATTCATTTCATTCTGCTCATAAAATCTGGATCAAACATTTTCTAGTAGCATCATCTATGCAAGTAGAAAAATAGGAGAAGCCAGTGATAGAATGAGTACTCATTGTTACACACACATTAGAGTGAACAAGGTCAAGAAGATTCCTAATAGGTTTTTCATCATTTGAGAAGAAAATATTCATGTGATTCTTTCCCATAACACATGCATCACATATACCTCATTTTCTCACAGTAAACAATGGAATACCTCTTACCATTTTTTGAACTTTCCTTATGCTGTCAAGATTTAGGTGACCTAATATTATATGCCACAACTCTAGGAGTGTTACATCATCATACAACAATTCTCTTTGATCAATGATACCTACAATCAATATATACAAGCCACCATCTCTAATGCCTTTGCAGATCACCCTTGATCTTCCATATTTACAATCTTGGATTGTACAACTATCTTTGGTGAAGTTGACCTTCATGTTCCGATAAGAAATAACACTCACTAAAAACAAATTCTTCGTTAAGCTAGGAACATACAAAACATTATTTATCAATGGTATACCTCCACTTGACATTAGAAAATGAACAATTCATATTCCTTTCATCTCTCGTCCATAACTACTCTCCTTAAGCTTTACACATATCTTTTTGTTAGGAGACATATGCCTTCATCATGCCTTCTTGCACGAGAGTCAATATATCACACATCTTTGTGAGAAGCATTAGTATAAAGAGCAGATAATAATGAGAATTTTTCTATTTGATTAGACAACTTGTCAACTCTATGAACAACATTACCTTGGTGGAATTGATCCTTACCATACTATTGAACATACCCTTTTCTAATGTCTAGTTTCTTCTTAGGACAATATTTAGCAATATGTCATTTCTCATCATAGTTGAAAAACTTTACTCTGGAATTAAAATTTCCCTTGATGAAAACGTTATACCACCATTGAATGTGTGACATGGGTGTTTTCCTACTTTCTCCTTCCACCACTTTTGATTGAATTTCTTAATCTTCGACCATAATGCAACATCATCCAAATCCATGTGATTCTTTTCCTTCTTCCACATCTCTTCAGATTGGAAGATCACATATAAATTCTCAAATGAAGGTACAATTTATGTGTATTTAATGTTTTATTTTATTTTAGATAGACAACTTTTAAGTTCCTAACCTAAATATCTTCAGATTGGAAGATCACATATAAATTCTCAAATGAAAGTACAATTTCTCTGTATTTATTGTTTTATTTTATTTTAGATAGACAACTTTTAAGTTCTTAAACTAAATATGATGGAAGAAAAAGGCCATGAAAAACGTGGAAACATAGCCTTATACAACATAAAAAGATATCAAGCAGACCCCAAGATTCAAGAGAAAAGGGAAATTTATGGGCGTTGTCTAAACATTCTAGGTTTTGGCATTTTCCATTGGAATCCAATGATATAAATCTGGATGAAATATTGTCTAAATAACATTTTTGAATGCATCAATAGATTCACCCTCTTGAAAAACCTCTTGGGTGCTCGGATTATAAACACTCAACCACTTAAATCTACAGTTCTAACAATTTATGGCCAGATTTTAGACAAAATCAACAAGAAAATATGCCTAAAAAAAACCAAAACATAGATAATTTAAACTAAGCAAAATTTATATTATTGTTTATAAATTGCAAAATTTATGTCATTTTTTATAAATTGCAATTTGATAAACATGGATTTTCGGAATAAATTCTAAGAAAGAAAAATAATGAGATAAGGTTTAACAAATTAACCCATTTTTTTTTAAGCCAAACGATCCGCACTGGTGCGTGAGCACATATGTTGTATAAGACACATTACACCCATGCGGGTGATTCCCTTCTATAAAACCCACAAACCGACCTCCCAAAAACCAGGCCCGTAATAGTAATACATTCCTTTCAAATACACAACTAGTAAGGAAGGTACAGTGAAATAGCAGTGTGAGGCGTCGTGGCCTATTTATGATGATGCTGGGGGTCACAAAAATATCAATTCAATCTAAAACCAGAGCTTAATATTTTCAAAAACCAGAGCTTACTATTTTCAAAAATATCAAAATAAATCTCTCATATAATTACTATTTTAAAATGTCAGTATGTAAAGTGATGGAGGAAAGAAAGTAGTCACTAGAATTTTTAAAATAAATATTATTTTAATTTTAAAATTAAAAATAATTGAGATGTAAAATTTTAATAATATTAATTTAATTTATAAGAAGTGTATTGATCATCCATGTCATGTTATAAATGATGAAAGGTGGTTCCATTTTCTAAGAAATATGTATTAGGTTTAATGTCAACAACCATATAAAATAACAACAAAGTATATATGGCACAACACTTTAATATGAAGGAAGATATTTGAACTTTGCATATTTTTTGAGTAAATATGAATATTTTTATTAATTAATTATGCTATTTTTAAAATTTATTTAGTATTTTATTTATGAAGAAAAATTATTCATATGAAAAATTGTCAATTTTAAAATAAAGTTAATTTTAATATAAATATTAAATACATTATTTTTCATTTTAATATTATTATTATTAATTTTAATATCATATTTTATACACAATTTTCACTTTTAATTATTATATATATGAATTATAAATTATTTTTTATATCATAATCACATTTCCTACTATTAACCCTTTTTCTACTTAATTTATGAATTTAAACTATCACTTTAATATTATTAATAATAGTTTTAATAACATATTTTATACACATTTTTCACTTATTATGAATATGAATTATAAATTATTTTATTACTCTAAAGCATCTTTATATCATAATCGCATTTCTTACTATTAACTCTTTTTCTACTTAATTTATAAATTTATATTCATAATCACATTTTCTACTATTAACCTTTTTTCTACTTAATTTATGAATTTATACTCATAATCACATTTCCTACTATTAACCCTTTTTCTACTTAATTTATGAATTTAAACTATAAATACAAATAAATTATAAATTATTTTATTACTCTAAGGCATCTTTATATCATAATCACATTTCCTACTATTAACCCTTTTTCTACTTAATTTATGAATTTAAACTATAAATGCAAAATTTTTATAAAAACAACAATCCATAGTGAGAGGTTCTTAAGTTCTTCCTCTCCTGCAACAAGAAGGATTTCTTCCTAAATTAGGAGAAAGATTCGTCTGACTTGGACAGTAAAAGTCGCATAAAACAACAATCAGAGAAATTACATAATTGCCTACACGCAGGATCGAACTGGGGACCTTCAGAGAAATTACATAATTGCCTCCACGCAGGATCGAACTGCGGACCTTCAGTTTACAAGACTGACGCTCTACCACTGAGCTATAAAGGCGATATTATGGTTCTTAAGTTTGTTGGTCGATCTATCTGCTAATTCGGATTGATAGAAAGACACTATTAAAAGCAAGAAAAATATTGAAGTAACATATATAGATGAGATCTGAGATGCATATACTTACTATAATAAACTTTTTGAAGGTAAAATATTGTATGATGACAAATAATTGGTTGATTTACTATAATAAACTTTTTGAAGGTAAAATATTGTATGATGACAAATAATTGGTTGATTTCAGATTCGAGCTTAGAAGTAATATTTCTAGGCATTGTCTAAACATTTGACTTTTTGAATTTTTTCATGAGATAAAACAGATTTTGGTGAAAACCATTTTTTGTTGTTGTTGTTTAAATTGCATTTTTGTATGCATAAATGGATTCAACACCTTGAAAAACCCTTGAAACATTGAAATTATATAGACTCAATCACTTAAATCTGAAATTCCAACAAATTTTGACCTAATTTTAAGCAAAATAGATCAGAAAATATGTTAAATACCTCGAAAGTGGGGAAAGGAAATGAAAAAACTAAATAATATATATATTTTTATGATATTAAATTAGATTTTGTTTTGTAAAAAATAAATAAAAGTGATTTTTTTTTAAATTATCATAAAATTGTTTTGGAAAAAAATCATTATGGAATTTTAATTTAAAACTAAATATTTTAGAATCACTATATTCATGGAAGCCAAAAAAAAAAAAAATTAACTATATCAATGATTAATTGCCAAGTGTTAATTTATTTTCCAACCCCCAAAAAAACCTTAAAAATAAAAATAGACCATTTAGAAAATCACTAATTTTTTACAAAAGCAAATAAAAAAATAAAATTTATTAATTAATTGCCCACTCCTTGATTTAATCCATCTTCATAAAAGAAACAACTAAATCAGTAATTTATTTACCACTAAGTGATTTAAATTCCAAATCCATTGAATCATGTGGGCATAGTGAAATGATCATCAGCCAAGTGTCACGTAGCTTCCAATTGGAATGAGCATGCTTGAGGTAGAAAGTGTAAAGTGATTCAAGTGAAAGTAATGTTTTTTCATTTATGCTTTGAAGGGAAATTGTATGTTTGAAACACTTATGTGGTCTTCTATCACATCTTTTCTTGAAATGCAAAAAATAAATAATATTTTAAAAATGTTTTCATGATTATAAAAATCTTTGTTATTTTGAATGTTTTTTTAATCAAAGGAATATTTAAATAATTTATTAAAAATATTTTTATAATTAAAAAAATATAAAATCTTAATATGGACATTTATTAATATTTTAATATAAACATTTATTAAGATTTATGAGAGTTTTTACAATAAAATTGGTAGAAAAAACAAGATTTGAGCACTATAAAATTGCAATTTGATAAAAAAAAAAAAAGTCAAACATGTGGCTAATGGTACATCATGCAACAATGAGCCCAACATGTATTCCTAGGATAACAATATACTTTGACTTAGTCTAAACGTTCTAGTTTATACTTTTTTGGGAGCACTTTTTTTAACTAGTTTTGTCGAGAATCCTTCTGAAATTTAGAAAATTGTAAATTTTAGTGGTTGAGATTACATATTCTAGATGTTCTTGGGTGAATCCATTATGCCCTGAAAAGTTGCATCCTCAAATTTCAATAACAATTGCAGAAAAGTTACAAAACATAGAACCTTTAGACTACACCATATACTTTTGATTTAAGCAATGTAAAAGGGGTTGCCTAAACATTGGACTTTTTGAACTTTTTCACCATAATTTGACAAAACAATTTTTGGTGAAATCATCATTTATGTCATTTAAATTACATTTTTGAATACATAAATGGATTCAACACCCTTGGAAAACCCTCTAGGTACTAGAATTATACAAATTAAATCACTCAAATCTGAAGCTCCAACAATTTTTTAAGGATTTCATAAATTGATCTAAAAATATGTCCATAAAAACTCCAAAAAGTCTAGTGTTTAGACTACTGGAACATTAAAGGCTTTACCTAAATACTTGTACCTTACCCAACTTAGTACACCACCAACTTAGACTACTAGTTTTGTCAAGAATCCCAACGGAAATTTAGAAAATTGCAGATTTCAATGGTTGAGATTACATATTTTGGGTGCCCTCGGATGAATCTATTTATGAATTCAAAAACATGATTTAAACAATGTAAAAGTGTGATTTTGTAAAAAATTGCATTCTCAAATTTCAATAATAGTTCTAGAAAAGTAAAAAAACATAGAAATTTTAGACTACACTATATATTTTTTATTTAAGTAATGTAAAAGGAGTTGTCTAAACATTGGATTTTTTGAATTTTTTCATGGGAATAAGGTCAAATATTGGTGAAATCACCATTTTCTGTTGTTTAAATTGCATTTTTGAATGCATAAAAATCTTAGAGATACTCTAATTATACAAACTCAATTACTCAAATCTGAAGCTCCAATAATTCTCCAATCATTTTTTATCAAATTTCAATAAAAATTTATAAAAAAAATATACTTATAAAAACTCCAAAAAGTTGAAATGGAATGTCTAGAATACAAAAACATTAAAGATGCAAAAAACATTAAAATTGAAATGGAATGTCTAGAATACAAAAACATTAAAGATGCAAAAAACATTAAAATTGAAATGGAATGTCTAGAATACAAAAAGTTCTAACCTGGCTACAAGTCCCTGGGGCTGCTGCTTTCCACCCTCATATCATCCACTATATGAGAAAGTATCGGGAGAAAGTATCGGGGTGAGTTCCCAGCAAGTTAATTTCCATCGGAAAAAAAAAAGAGTGAAGAAGAAGATGAAGATCAGATGCTGTTTTCGATGAGTTTGTTCTTTAACTCGTCCACAACTCTTTCCAAATTACTGTCAGAAGTTCCTCCTTTCCTTACTTCCATTTTTACAACATCTCTCAGTCTCTCTGCCGCCCTTCTCATCTCCTCCCCTTCCATCAATCTCCTCACCTTTTCCGCTATTTCGTCCCTGCCAATAACCTTATCAGTATCATCGCCGCTCCTCAGTCTCAGCCCAATCTTCCAATCATCGGCTATGAGCTTGCAGTTGGCAAATTGCTCCGCCCCGAGGGGAAATCCCAGCATGGGAAGGCCGACGGAGATGCTCTCTAAAGTGGAGTTCCATCCGCAGTGACTGAAAAACCCGCCGACGGATGGATGAGAAAGCACTTTCAGCTGTGAGCACCATGGAACAACCAGTCCTCGTTGCTTTGTTTCGTTCAGAAAGCCGTCTGGCAGCATGGATGAGACTTCGGCGCACTCTTTGCCTGGATGTCGAAGCACCCAGATAAAACTATAATCGCTCTCCTTGATACCCATAGCTATTTCCTCTATTTGGCTTGTCGACATAGGTAGTACACTGCTGAAGGCGACGTATATGACCGATTTGGGGGGCTTGTCGTCCAGAAATTGTGTGCAGTCCATCTCTACCCGATAGCTGGTCCCGACAACGGAGTCGCGAGGTTCTGAGAGGTCGAGGTAGGCCGAAGGGAGCAATGGTCCAACGCAGTATACTCGCATTTTCTCCCACAAAGCCTCCACTACATGACCTTCTAGCCCTAGGAAGGAATTGGCTACAACCCAGTCTGCTTCTCTGACTGTTTGAAAACAGCGAG
>WSFP011490756.1:0-14885 GCA_009831015.1 Picea engelmannii
CTTGGGTGCCGAGAAATGGAAGGAAAATAAGAATTTGGACAGACTCAATAATGGGTGATCCTCCGTTAGATCAGCACCAGGACCTACAAGGACTCAAAAGATGGATGGACAACCAAAACATCTTAACACTCTCAGACATATCATTTTGGGGAGATGAAAGACCTCACCCATGGCAAGGGTGGGCAGTCCCAAATAGACCAGCTGTACTAGATAATCAATGGGCTGCTCTCAAGAAGTGTCTCCAAGGGAAATCCCCTTTAAAAAAAACAGGTAAGGATGAACGAGGATGGGGCAGGAATGCTAGGGCTTACACCACAGCAGATGGTTACCAACTCTTCAACTCAATTCCCACTGCAATGCCAAATCCAGCAAGATGGAAAGCAGTCTAGAAATATCGATCCCTCCGAAAATTGACCATTTCAGCTGGACCTTGGCGCACAAGAGTATCCCAACGGGGGAGAATCTTCGAAGAAGGGGCTGGGAAGGACCCTTTTGGTGCCCTCTATGCCTCCAAGCAGAAGAAACAACTGACCACACCCTCCTAAATTGCAGCTATGCAAAAGAAGTCTGGATGACGGTAATAGGCCCCCAATCAGCCACAAACCTCCCTCCTGATGTAATAAGTTTGCTTCTCCAATGGGAGTCCCTGTTCCCATTTGCCGATAAGAAAAGAAACCACGCTAGCTGGATATGGGGATTACTTCCAAAGTTTGTTCTATGGAATCTCCGGTTAGAGAGAAATCATAGAATTTTCAGAGATAGCCAACTAAGTGTAGACAAAATTGGCATTAAAATTCAAGCAATGCTGGGGGAATCTGCTGCTCACCTCTGCCCCACAGTAAAGCTTCACAATTTGGACGAAGACCAGGAGAGTTGGATAGCCCAATTCAACATCCCAGGGTTAGGAAGCCAACAAGGAAGTCACCCAATGCATGAAAGCTGGGAGATCAGGGAAAATGAAAYRGAAKTTGCCAAATGGAAAAGMAAAATTAAAAYKCYCATCCTCTACTTTGATGGGGCCTCGAAAGGGAACCCAGGCCAGGCTGGGGGAGGGGGCATCATTGAAGATCCCAGACAAGACAAAGCAACGCATTATGCCATTGGACTCGGCATAGAGTCCAACAACCGAGCCGAAGCCTTGGCTCTCTGGCAAGGTTTGAAATTGGAAATCAACCTCAGAATACAGGACTTGGCAATAATAGGTGACTCTAGAATAATCATACAGGATATTATCAAGCGATCCACAACTCAAAGCATCTAGCTCAACAACCTCCTTGATAAAATCCACCTCCTATTAAGGAATTTGAACACCTATCACTGCTATCACGTTTTAAGGGACTTAAATCAAAATGCTGATAAAGAAGCCAACAAAGCCGTTCTATTGGATGCTAGAGAGCTGTTAGTCAATGGCATCATTGAAAATGTGGAAATCCCATGACCCATCGCAGCTCACGGGCACCCTTCCAAAGGACCGACAGTGCAGAAGTCAAGGATTCGGGCGAATCGCTCATATAGGCAGGAGCAGAGTACAAAGAGGCTGTGGTGGAGCGATCACGGCCAACATCCAAAGCAAATAATGGGAATGAGCGAGCGAGAAATAAAGGCTAAGATGGATGGAACAACTGGAGGCTAAGATGGCCCAATTGAACAGCAACTGGAGCCAGGAGGCAAAGAAGTAATCTTGTGTTGTAAAAGTCATTATGTTGAAACACAGTGCTGGAACAGTTGCCGAAACTCAGTGCTGGAACAGATGCTGAAACACAGTGCTGTAATAGAGCTGGAACACAGATGCTGAAACACAGATGTTGGAACACAGGCGCTGGAACACAAATGCTGGAACACAGATGTTGGAATACAGATGCTGGAACACAGATGTTGGAACACAGATGCTGAAACAACGCTGAAACATATGTTGAAACACAGTGCTGTAACAGAGCTGGAACACAGTGCTGAAACATAGCTGGAACACAGATGCTGAAACACAGATGCTGGAACTCAGATGCTGGAACACAGATGCTGGAACACAGATGTTGAATCACAGTGCTGAAACGGAGCTGGATCTTATGCTGAAACACAGTGCTGTTACATATGCTGAAACACAGTGCTGGAACAGTTGCTGAAACACAGTGTTGTTACAAATGCTGAAACACAGCGCCGGGGAATACAATGCTGGAAATTATGTTGAAACAACGCTAGATCTTATGCTGAAACAGTGTTGCATAACATTTTGTATTTTGAACTGTAGGCCCGAAGAAACTCGGGGCATTTTGTAACTGAATCTGTGGCTTTGCCACCCCTCTAATATAAACTATAACCATTTTCGTCAAAAGAAAAAGAGAGAAGTGAAGAGTTGCAGATGAATTAAACAATCAACTAGTGAAGTATAAACAAGATGGTGACCATTAGAGTCAGTCAACCAATAAGTTTGTTAGTCGGATCATAGAGAGGTAATAGTTAGTTAGTGAGTTGGCTAAGAAACAAAGTAGAAGGGTGTTGAGAGTGAAAACTAAGAGTGTATTATATGCATCCTGAAATTAATGAGAATGATTCACACCATTACCCTTTGACCTATGATCTAGTTTTTCTTTGCTATTAATGTGATTGATGCATATTGGCTTGTCTTAGCATGCTTTTTTTCCAATCAAGAGAGGTAGGTCGCAACATGATGGAGGTGGTGAATTGGGAACACCACATATTTGATACTCTGTCTAATAGGATGTCCATCATATGCATGGTTCATCGACTCTTTGAATTACATTAGACTCCTTGAATGTGTTGACAACTCCATCAACAATTCCAAGAGCTAATCCAATGCAATATATGCACCCACTCTTTGTTAATAAACGTCCCATCATTTTGACATACAAAGGAACTCATATAGACTTTTCAAGGCTTAAAACATCACCCATAGTCTGCAACCAATAGATGGCCCACTTGTAGTAAACCTTGATGGATATGAGAGAGAATAAATTGTAAAAATTTAGATATAAACCCTTAAACCCCAAAGATATCCAAACATTCACCATGAACAACACCAAGAATACAGAGAGAAGAACCCTTAAGGTAGGGTAACACCATCAATTACTATTTATGGAAGGAATCACTCTACAAGCCATGCTTGCTACAAGACAATACAATTCAACACATTTCCAATGCAATGATGTGCATTTATAATTTCTCATGAGTATTCCTAGAGGTCTTATGTCAACTAGCCTTTATTACCAACCTAGATCGATCTTAACCTTGGATCTATCAAGCATCAAGAGGGATCAAATCTCTCGAGGTGTAAACCTATTTTATAGTGCAAACCTTGAGGAAAGGTTTGCACTTTGTGAGATTTGATCGCTCTCGACACTTGACAAATCTGGGGTTAAGATGGATCTAGGTTGGTTTCAGTCATGGGAAATCACAAGAAATTTATAGATGATCAACATTATGTATATGTATATGTCTAAGATTAATTTGATCATTTGAAATTTAGTCACTTTCCTTAGTTGATTGAAAGTATAGAGAGTATTATCGAGAATGATCAATGCCAATCTATCTTTTTTCAGTTTTATTATAGTGACACAATTTGTAGATTATCAACATTATGTATATGTGTATGCCTAAGATTAATATGATCATTTGAAATTTACTCACATTCCTCAATTGAAAGTATAGAGAGTATTATCGAGAAGGATCAATGCCAATCTATCTTCTTCAGTTTTTAGAATAGTGACACAATTTGTAAACGAGCAAAATTATGTATATGTATATGCCTGAGATGAATTTGATAATTTCAAATTTACGCGGTTTCCTCAGTTTGTTAAAAACATAGAGAGTATTCTTCATAAGTATACTTCAAGAATTACAAGAACATTAAGTTGAATAGAAATAAAGTGACAATGTTGAATGATGAAAAATGTGAATAATAAGAATGTAATCAATGACAAATAGTTTACATTGTAATCAATCTCAATCTATCTTCTTCTTCTTTTCTTATAGTCACACATGCTAGTTTTTACATCTTTTGATATCGATCATATGAAAAGGTAGGTTGAAATCATAGACCATTCAAATATTTGTCGTTTAGAATTTTGTTCCATCTGTACTTGTTGTTGTTCAATGGTCATTTGTTGTGACTTTCTTTATGGATATGCTATTTGTTGCTCACCATTTTGTTTTCCATGTTCCTATAGTTGGTTGATTGACATTGACATCAATTGTATTTTTTGTTATGCTGTTTGATTTCACTTTTTTGTTTTCTTCGATCTTCTTTTTGTTCATCACTCATTTGTTCTAACTTTTCTCTTTGCATCTGGTTCATTCTCTTTGCATCTTTCTTTTGGTTGAGAGTAGGACTAATCCTTCTCTTAATTGATATAGATTATATTTCTTTTGCAGTTTGTATGCTAGATTAGATTGCATTTGCATAATCACTGCATTTTAAAAGACTCATTTCTTAGGAGCAATATTTTATGTGGACTAGTTGAGCCCACATTTTAGCCATTCCCAAAGATTGCCTCTTACAAGCATGCTGCAAGAAGGCAAGTCTTGTCTTTCTGCTTATTGATATCATTTAGCATTATTATACATCAACAAGAAAATAGTAGTTTTAGATTTAGTTTAGGTTAGATTAGTTTAGATTGGGATTACCTTTTAGTTTAGGTTAGTTTTAGATAAGGGTAATTGGACCCATTTAACCAGTTGGGATTGTTATCCCCTATCCTAGGGATAACTAAGGACATTATGTCTCGAGGCCCACAGGTCCTAGACATGGAGTACCAAGAGCCAGATGAATTGAGCTTGGCCTTGGAGGGCCCATATTTTTTTTCAGTGCATCCCATCTATCAGCAACAACAACATCCATCCCACCAACCTGGTCCCAAAGTAGCAGTGGGTCTTTCTCCATGAGGTAATGAGTCTGGGTATCATGGTACGTGTCACTCTGATTTTCGAAGCATTTGAATATGTTGCACTAAACTCTCCTTTATTTCATAATATTTTCTTGGAAATTATGCTCTTTAACTGTTTCATACCTAGGGGGGTGACATAATGCCCTAGTAAGTCGGTTCCCTTTAGGATGATTTTCCACTGGGTGGGTCTATGAAAGGTCATTGTCCATTCCTTCCATACTTACCATTTTTCATCATTATCCCTCTCATCTTCCCCTACCTTTGTTTGGGCATTGGGTTTACCGCACTAGGAAGGATTGTACCTTACCTTGTGGGAAGAAGGGGATAAAGGCTCAAAGGGTAAAAGTAGCTGGAAAGAGTTAAAAGCCAAAATAAAACCTTTGAGATGCTTTGCCTAGGGATTCTCAAGAAAGCAATAAAAGGGTTCTCAGTAAGAAAAGGGGACCCATAAGATAAAATAAAACTCAAGGTATAGTTGGTGGATGGGAGGTCTCATCATGAGCTGACCTATTAGGTCCATGGGCATGTAGCAGTATGAGACTACCATCTATCTAGTCACCAAACTAGGGTAGTGGCTCTTGGTGGCATAGCCAAGAGAAACGGGGTCTCATCACGAGCCAACCTTCTCATTTCCATGAAGTGCTTGTGGGTAACTCTGTCACCTCTAGTGACCACGCTAGGAAAATGTCCCCCAACTTTTCACTTGAAAATAAAAATCAATAAGACTAAGAACAAAAGGCATGGAATGGGATATGAAACAATGAAATCCATGATAAGGTGCAACTCGCCCTCTACAAAGGCACCCATGAGTAATACCTACATTTCCCTATTATCACTGCACCCTCTGCCCAAACACTTCCCCTGCACCATTTCACACACTTACATGAACTAGATTGGCTCTCACCTAAGAAACACCCCAAACTCGAGGAGGATTATCCCAATAGGATATCTTGAGACCCTCTCCAAACCTGACTTGTTAAACTGTATAACGTATTTGAGCATTTTCCAGGGTAAAGGGGGGTTTGATGCACATGTTTGGGTAATTTCATTATTGGATGTGATTGCCACTGCTATGATCCCTGTGACTTATGAGCCCATGGAGGGAATACTTGTTGTTGATGTAGGACCATGCCCGGTGGGCAGGTACATATGGGGAGATGATTAGCTCGGACCTCCATGGGGTTGAAATCCCACAGATGGATGTTGTGACCCCAGCCAGGGGCGAAGAGATGTCAGAGACTTGCACCAGGGAAAATGAAGGATGTTTCACCGGAGACACTTTGACAGACCTAAACCCAGGGGGGTCTTTCTTTTCCACCTAGACGTTGGCCTCGGGAGGCCCATGATGTCACCATTGTGACCCTAGATGTCACCCAACGTCAGGATTGGCATTTTGGTGGAAGTTGTGTGCTAATTAACACGTGTGACATCATCTAGGGGCTTGGAAGGCCTAACGTTATGCAAATGAGGCCCAACATTTCACCCAAGAGGCTCAATGTCACCTCTAAAGATGATTTTAGGGTTTAATTATTTTAATTTGTGTAAACACTGGATTTTTCATATAATTTGGCCATGTCGGCTTTTTGATGAGCTAAAATTAATTAAAGGTCATAATTATTGTATAAATAGAGAAATAAAACTTTCATTTTTTCATCATTCACTCATCACACAAGTGGTGGTCTGAAATTCGACCCTCTCTAAGGTTATTGGCTGAAATCTAGTGGTGCACATTTCTTGAAGGAGGCAGTTCTTGGTGTATTTTGACAAATTTTCATGTGGAGGATCTTCAACTAGGGTTTATGCTTGATTATTTTTGGTGAATTAAGTGGAAAATCTACATTTATTTATTGTGAATTAATGCTTATGGTTAATTTACTTGTTTCATGTCTAAGATTATGAAATTTCTTGCTTGAAACCCTAGGAGAAAGACATATGTTACTATCTTTTTTCTCTATAGTCTTCCACTTGCTAAAATTTATTGAAAGACACCTATCTAGAAGTAGATACTAGAGCCCTATCATTGTAGCACTCTAGTAACCCTACTTCCTTTTCCATTGCATATTTTATTTCAATTTGTCTAAGGAAAAGAGAAATCGCTAGGGCCTAACTTTTGTTACTTCCTAGCAATTGTCTCTAGGAGTTGGATTTTTGAGGCCTTGGGGTACCAACACCTCTCTCATCCTCTCCATCCTCTATGACTAAAAATTATCATTGCTATTTTCCTCTAAGACTTGCTGCTTCCATCATTGACTCTATTACCCTAGAAAGGCACTAGTCTACCATTTACAAGTGTTGATTGATCAAACAATTTTCAGAACCTCTTCTCTTGAACACCTACTAACTTCTACTAACCTTAGATTAGCTTAAATCATTAACCTACTTCTTGTTGTTGCAAAATATTTCTACAACCATCTAACAACAACAAATTAACCCTAAAAGTGACATGTTATTCTAGCTAGATGTTGTTAAAACTGCTTGTGACCATTTATTATCAAATTGCCTAGTTAAAACTATTATTTCAAGTCTTTATTCAAGCATTTTAGAGCATAAATTTTGTCGCTGTTGAAAATTTCTTATTGTTGTTATAAAATGTTACACTGCTGCAATTTTATATCATCTAGTACATTTCTTAAGAGTCCATTGTCTTATGAAGCACTAACATCATTTTGGTACTTGGAAAGTGCCCCTTTTTGCCTTGTTGTCATGTTCTGGGAAGGTACACAGTATTATTTATTTGCTTCATCTTCAATAAGACTTAAAAAAACTTTGATCTTGAGTGATCTGTGAGAGGGGAAGGATTTCCTTGTGTCATTTTCCTTAGCCTTCTCAAACCCCTAGGTCACTGGGGACCTCTCCCCTGGGGTACTGCAACATACTCCTAAATAGAAAGGGATTTCCTATTAAGGTGACAATGATAGATCATTCCCAGTTACACCAATTTTGCATCCACTTGCCTTGGGCTTTTGGGCAAGTACAAATTGTGCAATAACAAGGATCACCACACCAAACAAATAAGGGTCTAATTGGGGCCTTGACCGAGTGATTTCCTTAATGTTGAACATGGTCAGTTTTGGCCATCAACAGTTGCCTAACATTTTCACGTGTTTGTCTTCTTACATCCTCAACATGCACATCATCAATTTGGTAATTATGAAAGGACATGGCAATTTGAATTATTGTAACACGATTGTAATTGTAGTCGTGTATGAAAGAAAGGAAATATTGAAATCAATGCAATACACACCAAATATAATGTTGAAACACTAAAAACAATGTATGTACATGGAAATCAATGCATGTAGTTCATATAAATACCACAATATACAATTAAAGTCAATTTAAAATTGACATACACTGAAATCAATGTATCTCGTTAATCTAATTACACCAAAATTAATGCATTTACTTCAGCCTATATTAACTTACATGATATGTCACCCTACTTTAATCAATGTTCTAACTTCTCTCTTTGTCTCCTAACATCTTTATATGTTTGTCTTCTTACATCCTCAACATGCACATCATCCATTTGGTAATTATGGGAGGACAAGGTAACTTGAATCACTGTTACATAATTGTAATTGTAGGTCTGTATGAAAGAAATGAAATATTGAAATCAATGAAACACATACCAAATCTAAATTTGAAACACTAAAACAATGCATGCACACAAAAATCAATGCATATAGTTCATATAAATACCACAATATACAATTAAAGTCAATATGAAATTGGCATGCATTGAAACCAATGCATTCTATTAATCTAATTACATTGAAATTAATGCATTTAATTCAATATATATTAACCTACATGATATGTCACCATAATTTAGCCAATGTTCTAACTTCTCTCTTTGTGGTCTAACATGTTCACATGTTTGTCTTCTTATATCCTTAACATGCAGATCATCCATTTGGTAATTATGAGAGGACATGATAGCTTGAATTATTGTAACACGATTATAATTGTCGCCTTATATGAAATAAAAATATATTGAAATCAATACAACACACACCAAATCCAATGTTGAAACACTAAAAACAATGCATGCGGTTCATATAAATACTACAATATTCAATTAAAGTCAATCTAAAATTGGCATACACTGAAATCAATGCATCATGTTAATTTAATTACACTGAAATTAATGCATCTACTTCAAACTATATTAACCTACATGATATGTCGCCCTACTTTAATAAATCAATCTCTACACATGAATTATAAATTGACATGTACATTGTTATCAGACAAATCGGTAAGTGTAGACACAAGCAGATCTCCCTAGTTTCACCCCGAAACTAGAACAAAACAAGACAATATGCTAAACTTTCCTTAAATTTCAGTTACCAAATAAGAAAAGGATCCAAAACATACCTTTTAAATGTTGTAGACCTGACCTTGCCAATGTGATCCCAGCTCCATCGTAAAGCTGATGGAGAAGTATCTGGAAAGAAACACAAGCCAACGAAGACAAGAATAACATAGCCTATTCGATATGAAACTATGTACGTGATCAAGGAATCATACAATATGGACAAATAACGTTCATATAGGAAAGAAAAAGTATATATGTATTAAAGAATGTGGAAGAAAGGTACAACCAAATGCCTTAATGTTGTCAGGTTCCTTCCAACAGTTCCTTGCTTCCCACACACTTATGCTCCATGGATTTTGAGACTGTAGATTTAAAATTCACTCACAATCTATCTTGACAAAGCAAAGCTCATAGCCAACATACAAGCTCCAAAAACTCCAAGCTACAAAACTCAAGAACTAGCCATTCCAAAGCTAACTAGATTTCCCCATGAGAACTCCTCTCCTTTTATAAGATGAAAAGGATAGGGTGAGGAGGTTAGGATGATCCCACTAGAACAATGATGTGACTCAGATCCAAACTTATCAGAGGCCACCTCACCCTTGAAGCTTCCATTCTAGAAATGTCGAGAAGATGCTCTTTTTCTTTGTAAACAAGATCGTCGCACCCTTAAAACTGAGTAAACTGTGACAACATCGTAGGATAGTGTGGTGCAACCTACGATGATCCTAAATCATTGCACCCTTAACACTGAGTAAGGTGCGATGATCCCTTTTTCTAAGGTTTTTTTACAAAGGAAAAGATAATTTTCATCTTGCTGGGAAAATGTGTCTGCATTCTTCTTTAGGGATTGAGGCCATTGATCCCTCTAAAGACAAATGACAAGTGTACATAATTAATGATCATTAGGGGTGACAAAAATAATGTGTAACAGTTATCCCCCCAAAGTATGAAGTTAAAACAAAGTGATAGCTAAAATACTTTTCCGAGTGTGTGTAGGGAACAAGGAACATGTCGGTCGGAAACCTGCCAACAAACAAGGAAATGCAGTACAATAATATATCATCACTGAGGTAGGCATTCCCATACTCAGAATACAAATGAATCAAAGAAAAAAATTTGACATGCAAAGATCCATGTCAAGTAAGACAGGTCATGGCCACCAAACATACACTGTGGATCCATGCCATTATGACTCAAATATGAACATAGCCACCACAAATACATTGTGGATTTATGTGTTAAAGACTCAAATTTGAACATAGACACAAGACATACACTGTGGATTTATCTATGCAGCAATACAATCTGAATATACTCCAACGCAACCTGAATCTGTCAGAAAATATCCAGGGTCTTCATCTCCACCACTCTATAGTATGAATCTAACCATGCAAATACATGTGTTGAAGTCGAACCACTTGATTACCGGTCATTAATTAATATTGTTAACAAGTGCGAGGGAAATCACCATTAATGTAAATGACTCCCAAGATACACTAGTACAATCCAACGAGTGCGAATTTATGAGCTGAAGTCAAACACTCGGTGGAATCTCCCGATCAAGGGTCAATAATGAAAACCCATTGTCGAAAGCGAGGAAACCTGCCATTGAGGCATGCAAGTTCCAAGGTACCAAATAGTTTCTAAGTCTAATTCTTGGATAATGAGTTGAATTCGACAGGAAAATACTCGTCACAAGAGGGCCTTAATGTATCCCCCATCAGTGACATGAAACATGTAACAAGATTTGAAGTAGATCAGAGTAACAAGTGATTCAAGACTGACTCAGGGATGGCCAACACAATAGAAGGCTTAAGGACTGCAAAAATGTTTGATGCAATAGAAGGCTTTCCAGGTTGAACTTCTTTTTGAACATATTTATGACACGACAACTGTCTTGGAAACACTGACTCAACAACATGGATCGAAAACCAATTTCTAATCTTATAAATGAGTATGATCAAGAGACAAGCAGATTTTCCAACTTAGAAACAAAGTGAGTGAAAGGGAGTCATGTTCAAAAGTGACTCTTCCATAGAATACATGTTTAGATACATTTCTTTCCCAATTTCCCCCCACCATATCTGGCGAATACCTCTTTATTTTTACACAATATTGAGGAGGATAACATATGCTTGAATTGTAATCTCATCCTTCATATGAGTCCCTCGGAGTATGTTTAACGAACCCTAGGAAGGAGTGGTTCGGTCCCATATGGGTCTTTCGATGTTTTTTTTACAAGTCTAAGGGAAAAAAACTCAATGGTTTTTCATATTTAGAGAGTCTAAAAAACACTTAAAGGAAACTCCAAAATGTCTGTTTTCGTAAAGTAATCTGATGAGACTGAAAAAGAGATAAACTACCGCTCAATAGACGCTTTCTTCAAATACTTTAATGAGAATGAAAAGAACAAGATCGCTCGGCAATATTTTCATGTTTAGAGAGTTTGAAAAGAGATTAAAGGGAACTCCAGGGGGTTCCTTTTTCGTATAACCTTTACGGTTACGAAAAAGTGATAAAATTTTACTCGATTACATTCTCATTGATTTAAAAGCACGAGTAAGAACAAATACTAAGCTCAGGATTGTTTTCATTTTTACGCAAGCTTAAAACAAAACAAAACTATGCTTGGGATAGATTTTATTTTTACACAAGCTTAAAACTAAAAAAAACTATGCTTGGAATTGGTTTCTTTTTTACACAAGCTTGAATCAGAGGAAACTATGCTTGAGGTAGGTGGTTTCATTTTTACACAAGCTTGAACTAGAGGAAACTATTCTTGAGGTAGGTGGTTTCATTTTACACAATCTTGAACCAGAGAAAATTATGCTTGCGACTTCCCAACACATTACCAGGGATGGTTGGTACTTTGTCCTCAGCTTAAGAAGCTAACGACTTAACTTCAGCATGAATTCCATAGGATGCAAGCAAATACCCCCCAAGCTTTGTTTCGTCCAATTGCAAAGGCAAATGAAATGAAGCTTCAAATACTAGATGAAGGACTTGACTCAAACAAAGAGGGGGGAAAATCTATTTCATTTTTTAATGAGCTCGACACGGGAATAAGAACTATGCTCATAACCTTGGTTTCATTTTTTAACAAGGTTTCCACAGAGACACAAAAAACTATCCTTGTGACCTATGTTTCATTTTTTAATGAGGTTGCCACAAAGACGCAAAACTATCCTCACAATTGGTTTCATTTTTAAACGAGCTTGAAATCATAAAACCATGCTCAAACTCCTCTTCTTGATCATGGCTTCGAAGAGGACAATGCTCCAGAAGGACACCATGTCGAGGGACAAAAATTGGTCATGGATTCCAAGAGATATTCACTTGACATAAGAACAACGCTCTGGAAGGAACACATGTCGAGGGTCACGATAGGTGTAAGGAGATCAGGCTCTAAAATCCCTATCAAAGAGATCACCAAGTCAAATACCAAATCCAAGTCATAAGAGACTGATCTTACCATGAGAGGCTCATCTTCATTGGTAGCTGAAGTCATGGGAGACAATGCCACATAATTGACCTATGGAGGGGGCGATATAATCACATATAAGAGCTGTTTAGGGAGGTAATTGAGTTGGTGATCAAGTCATGAACAACGAATGAAAGTTGATCGATAGTCACAATTCTTCCATCGTGAGGGAAATATATCACATGAAAACGAGTGGACATGATATATTTCATGGCATAAACATAGTCTCACCCAAGGAGTAAATCGAAATCGAAGGGGTCGTGGACTACCATAACATTAATAAAAATAGTTTTCCCTCCCAAAGTTATGATAAAATGAGGAAGAGTCCTTAAAGGTTGACAGGTTATTTTGTTAAAAGCTAACAAATTATACGTAACCGGTACAAGATGAGGACAACCCAAAGATTTCCAAGCAATAGAGGACAAAATACTAACGGATGCACCTTCATCTATCAACGTCTGACGAACGTCTCGAACACAAACATGTACTGTAATCTTGAAAGGAATGTGAGAGGGAAGATGAGGTCTAGTTAGCGCACCCCAATAAAAAAGATGGTCTCATTACTTGGAGGGGGTTCCATGGGAGAAGGAGGAATACCCCCCAACATGACAAAGTCTGTATCAACAAGAAAAACATGGTAAATATCGGGCTTACTCTCTAGCGGGAGAGTAGGATCGACCAATGACGGGATCAAATTGACCACTTGGGTTGCATTCTCCAAGGGGAGAATGGGGTCGACGAATGGAAATAGATCGACCGCTTTGTCAATTGGTTCAACTAAGGATGTGATCAGATTGACTACCCGATCGACCGGAATGACCGACGAAGGGACCGGATTGATCATGCCATCAACGACAGGTGGGTTGAGAGTAAGGTTGTGGTAAGCAACTGAAATTTGAGGCTGGGAAACAATCATGTATTCCAGTAATTTCAAGGCTTCATCCATACGAGGGAAAAGGTGAGTTTGATGACTCCCTCCACATAACATACACAAGAACTTGACTCTATATTTATTCTTCCCAACAATATCCTGACTAGTTGACGAGAGGTCATCAACATGTTGTTAAGAGTTTGACGACATGGGTTGGTGAGGGTGTGAAGACCATGCTTCTATAACCTTGGATAGACCAAGGAAATCCTTAAGAAAATGGATACTCTTACAAATCCTGCAAGGGTACTTGGGATTATGGGTTGTTTCTGTGATCTTGGCATCATCAACACTCCCAACACGATTATCAATAACTGGTTGTTTTCCAACATGTTTGAAAGTGGTTAGAAGTTTGTACCCTTGCTTATTTTTCCTCTTCTTAATCTTCCTTTTCTTCTTCTTCTTATCCACCGACTTACTAGATTCAGAGATTTCACTCAACAAAGAATATGAAACGGAAGAATACCTTGGAAGTGAAGAAGGTGAAGAAGATCTTACTGGTGAAGAAGGTGAAGGATCAACATGAGGTTGATGTTCTTAGGGGGAAGTGCTTACAACCGAAGCACTTGCTGCATTCAATATTACTAGAGTGGAAAACAACCATATCGGTAATCCAATTGTGAGACTTGGAGGGCTCAAAGTAGCGATGTAAGGAGAACCAATGTTTCTATAAGAAGGACAAAAAAAAGGCTCCCCTAGAGCAGGGGTTGCTTCATTGGTCGTTCCGGGAACTGACGCCATAAATACAAATCCAACTTAAGGCCTATAAGGGAAAACAAACAACACACGCTAAAAATATTGTAAGCAATCAAGAAAACAAAACCTTCTCACAATAAACACACTAGTTGGTGACAAAATCCAACATTGTGGGAACAATGTAAAAAGGGGCTGAGAAAGAGCGGGTGGAAAAGTTACGTTGATGACATGCTTAATGAAATTATGCCTTGGTGCAAGCTTCCACATAATAAATGTGGATTTACCTTCTAAGGAGCCTGAGTGAGTTTGGCCAATGTCGATTCCAGGTACAACGAAGACTTCCCCTTCATCGTCACCTCGTGTATTACCCTAAAGAGAAAGGCCACTAAGGTTACCAACTACCACCTTGATGCCTGGGGAAACAATCGACAATCCAATACACCCGCAAGGGTAGGGTAACTAAGCCCAAAATCGACTTGGGAAGACATTCACAGGGTTTTTTTCTCAAGTGACCCCCAATAATACACGTAACCACTACACCAAGACCAACAAAGAAGG
>WSFP011490757.1:0-14885 GCA_009831015.1 Picea engelmannii
TGTTCTTGTCAATACCAAAACCCGATCCCCGAAACACCGACCAGGGCTATGATCTACGGTTCAGATTCATTCTTATCCAACGGCTGTGATTACTTCGTGAAGTCGCATTTCACGATTTCGGAGTTCTTGATGCATTGTGTTCTCGACATGTCAAAGTCCCGATTGCCGATGCCTCTGCTGACGTCACACGTGATTTGGCACGTGTTAGATCCTGCCACATGTCACTTTGATTCATGACTTGTATGTGCCTGAAGTGTTAGTTTTTCCTGACACCTGTCATTACCTGGTTGTGCCACGTGTCCCTAGCTGACGTGGACTGCTGACGGGAATTAGATCGCATGTTGATCTGACAGTTCAGATTCCGTCGGGATTTCGCATATCGCGAAATCGGGGATTTCGTTGTAGAGTGAACTTTGCATTATGAAATCCCGATCCCCGAATTTCCGATGAGGCCTCCTGGCTGCCACGTGTCCATACAAATGAACGTTCCAGATCCCTACTTGATTTAACGGCCTGAATTTCCGATGAGACCTCCTGGCTGCCACGTGTCCATACAAATGAACGGTCCAGATCCCTGCTTGATTTAACGACTGCGATCAAATCGCGAAATCGCGTCTCGCGATTTCGGGGTTTTCATTGTCGAGTGAACAAGACATTTCAAAATCCCGATCCCTGATTTGCTCCTTTGGGTTATCTCTCTCGCAACTTTTACAGATCTGACGGCCCTCGTTCTTTCGGAAAATTTGTATGAGATCCTACGGTCACTAACTCTTCTTCCTTTTTCCTCTGTAAGCTCTTGCTGCGCGCGTTTTCTTCAAGGCTGTTCCTCCTGAGCTTTTACTTCCAAATCCCCACGGGGTTTTATCCTTCTTATCCTGCTATCTCTACTGTTTCCATTAATGACAACAACCATCACTGCATTCTATCGACTGAATTTTCCAACAGTACTAACCTCTGAATATCCTACAGTTTCTCTCCTTCCAGGTATACCACAAAATGAAGCCCAAGAATATCTTCTAGATGCGGTTCAACATTTTGTTTCTAAATGGATCCGGTCTCCATTCTTCTATGGTTATGTTGATGTCGTATCTTACTTGATCCATGGTTCTGAATAAGCTGGCTCCTCTATCCTAGAGTTCTAACTCTTAGAATCCACAGTCATTGAATAGGTGTTTTTTCAATTCTATTTCCTGTCTACACAACATGCATATTAAGGG
Organism: Picea engelmannii; assembly: GCA_009831015.1. NCBI lineage: Eukaryota > Viridiplantae > Streptophyta > Pinopsida > Pinales > Pinaceae > Picea > Picea engelmannii. Next base: position 1,218 of record WSFP011490757.1, read on the forward strand.
TCCTTCGTACCATATTCAAATGATTCTATCCCAAGTTAAAGCTCTCCTGTGGAGAATTAGCCATAGGAAATTTTCCACTTTCGACCAGTGATATGAGTTCCATATTTTGTTCCACATTGGTTCTAGGTTTGTATCTGGAAGGTCTATCACCTTCTAGTATGCTTCCTTAATACTGAAGTTTTCGTTCCCTTTTTTACCCCACCTCAGGATATCCTGTCCCGGTTTGAAATTAATAGTTATTTGGGCTAAAAAAATTTCCATCTCCTATCTGGATGATCCTATCTAGGTAACCATCCATGCTGCAAGAGGCTTCCAATTTTGAATTTCTCCCAAGTTTGGGCTCTGAGACTCATCCCGGAATTCGTGGACCTGATTCCATCCTGCCTCTCCTTTCCCTTCTTAGATATTCTACAGGTTTCCTTCTGACTTTAGAGTGGAAAATTGTTCCCATGCGTCATCCCAAATTAAGGCCAATTCCCCATCATTAATTTCCCAAAATATTTGGCTCTGGACAATTGCTCTATTTTTCCAGGCATATTTCCAAATGAGAGATCTAGGTCTCGATCCTTCCAACCTAATCCTTTCATTATTTCGAGTCCTTTGCATATTTATTTGTCCATATATTGGCCCACATGGCCTCTAGGTTTTTATTCCACCTACAAAGAATATTCGATGTGAAATCTTGGCCTATCTTGTGGGGGTCTCGGATTCCTATCCCCCCCCTGATTTGGATTATTTTCGACATGAAATGAGAGCGGAGATATAATACAAAAATGCACAGAGATATTGCAGATATTCAATAATATAAAATAAATGTATCACAGATGCAACCATAAACACATATATACAATAATACACGATTTCTATTAATGAAATAAATGTACAGAGACTGTAAAAATACAGAGTGAAAGACTCGCTAGAATGGTGGCAACTTATCTCTGAGAAGAGATGTGACGGCTATTCGCATTCACAAGAACATGATTACAATGAGGCTCTAAAGGATTTTTTTACAATAAACAGGAATTCCAAAAACCCTAGACATCCAAAAACCTAACCCTAGGAGATGAAGCGCCAAAAGTCATGTGGGCCCCATTTGGGTAAGTTAGTACATCAACTTCTCGGGGTCGTAACTTTTGCATACTATCTTCGTTTTAGGCATATGATAGCCCGTTGGAAAGGTATCATAGAAGAGATTCATTTTAGGTGAAATATTGAAGGAACTTGCATTTTTCAAACCTATTTTACCAAAAAAACATCGTTTAGGGCCTCAAAACGGCTCCGGAAGTGAAAACTGCTAAAAATAGTAAATTACCAAAATTGCCAGAAAATTGTTTTGAGACAGTTGGAAAAGGTGGGTGGCCATCGAAATACACCTAGATAAATCCTCCCTCCTTAGGCAACAATGGTCTCCATTGCGTTGAGTTCCCGGGGGAGAGGAAAAAGCGTTTTCTGAATCTGCATCTTGGCGAGTTGCTTGCCTTGCTGGAGACGTTGCACTGCTCAATTTGTGGAAGTTTATCACGAACCTGTTGAGGTTGAGGTTGTTCAACAAGTCGAGCTACATGAGAGGAATATGTGCAGAAGGAAACTTTGCGGTTTCTTGCAAGCTTGTCGACCCACTTCTGTTGGATAGAAGGTACTTGGGGCGAGGTTGTAGTGGTTGCAGTGTCCTTCTGTTCCCCTTTTGAACAGATTGTGAAGAAGTTGAATTTTGCAGTATGAGATACTACCTTGCGGCACTATTTAGGTGGAACAATAGTCAGAACTAACTCTGGTATTCTATAAAGATGACCCCCCAAAGTAACAATGACACTACGGGGTTGAGACTCATAAATAGCATGGTGCTTCCACATATATGTTTGGCCCAAGAGAACATCACAGACATCCAATGGGGCAACATCACATAATACATCATCCCTGAAGGGTTGGATGGCGTATGACAATCGACACTGTTGGGTGACATGAAGATCTCGTCCTTGGTGAAGCCAACGGATGTTGTATGGTTGTGGGTGTGGTGTTGTCAACAATCCCAACTATTTGACGAATTCTGTTGAAATGAGGTTCTTATGGCTTCCTCTATCAAGATGAAATGCAATGGGGTCCCCTTCACCCACATCTGTGAATGAAAAAGTCGCTCCCCCTCTTCAGGATCTATTGGTTCTTCTAGTTGAATTGTTACGGTCGTGACAATAGCAGTGGGGTCTGCGTCGATGATCTATCTTTTACCACTATTTTCATAATCATATTTTGAATCAGGGTTCGGCTCCTTGTCTTTGATCTTAGCCACCAATTATTGTTTTGAGTGACATTCATCGGTGTTGTGCCAGGGGATTCTGTGGAAATCGCACCATTTTCCGATGTCCTTCTTCGTCTTTCCATGACCCTTCTTTTCCTAAGGTTTAGACTGGTTTTCAGGAAGCTGTTTGTTAGGGTTGTCTTTCTCATACTTTGGTTGTTGTGGATTTGCATATCTGAACTCCCGTTTGTTCTGGTGATTAAACTTCTTCTCAATTTTAACATCATATCGATAAATAGAACCGAGTGATGAGATGTCCAGAAAATCCATTTCAGTTTGGATGTATCTGTGTAGAGCCTCGCGGTACTTTAGAACCAAATGTCACTCGAAGTCTTTGATACCCAGCTTGGTGCACAAGGTATGGGAGGTATTGGTGAACTCTGAAACTTCTTGGCCCCTCTCTTGCCACAGTGTGGTCCATCTCATGTACTGGTCCTCATAGTTTCCAACAGGGTAATAATGTTCCTTTACTGCATCCACACAAAAAAGCCCAACTGGGCTCGGCCCCATATATTCCAAACTCCTCTGTGGAACTTTGCTCCCAGTAAGTTTCCGACCAATGTTTGACATGAGGGAGAGATTTAAGGAGTGCGAAGGTGATCTTTTCTCTGTCAAAAAAATTGTGAATAGAGAAATAATGTTTTATCATATTTAACCATTTGTCTAGGGCTTCTGCATCTATATGTCCTTCAAATACAAGAATATCAAAATTAACTTGTACCTTGAAAGGCAAGGTTCTTCCAAAGTGGTCGCTTGATGAGTATGCTCTTGTTGCTATCGACAAGCGTTGAAGGATGTGGGAAAAAATCTCCATCATTTCGTCTCTCTGTCACATGAGAGCTTTCTCAAGCACTAGATTGATAGGATCGTCTGCTTTGTTGTTTTTATTTTCTTCCACCATTGAGGGTTTCTTGGGTGTGCGAGAGAGATTGTATTCAAGAGAGACAAGATAGAGACCCAACTTGCTATACTTGGATCTCGTTGGGGACATGTACTGAAAAAAATGATCAAGAGCAGCCTGCTCTGATACCATTGATCTGGATTATTTTCGGCACGAAATGAGAGCAGAGATATAATATAGAAATGCATAGAGATATCACAGATATTCAATAATACAATAGAAATGTATCAGTGATGCAACCATAAACACAAATATACAGTAATACACGATTTCTATTAATGAAAGAAATGTACAGAGACTATAAAAATACAGAGTGAAAGACTCGCTAGAATGGTGGCAGTTCATCTCTGAGAAGAGATGTGATGGCTACTCACATTCACAAGAAGATGATTACAATGAGGTTTTGAAGGCATTTTTACAATAAACAGGAATTTCAAAAACACTAGACATCCAAAAAACTAACCCTAGGAGATGAAGCGCCAAAAGTCATGTGGGCCCCGTTTGGGTAAGTTAGTACATCAACTTCCCAGGGTTGTAACTTTTGCGTACGATCTTCGTTTTAGGAGTATGATAGCCCATTGGAAAGGTATCGTCGAGGAGATTCATTTTAGTCGCAATGTCAAAGTAAATTCCATACTGCAAACCTATTTTCCCAAAAAAAAACATCGTTTAGGGCCTCAAAACGGCCCCGGAAGTGAAAACTGCTAAAAATAGTAAATTATCAAAATTGCCAGAAAATTGTTTTGAGCTAGTTGGAAAAGGTGGGTGGCCACCGATATCCACCTAGATCAACCCCCCCCCGCAATTTAGGATTATATATATTATCCAAGGCCACCAAAGCCCATTTTTTCTCCCTCTTCACTCCACCCCAAAGAAATTTTCTTTGAATAATTATGATTTATTGTTGGATGTTTGTTGGGGTTGGGAGCACTCAAAAAAGGTAGAGAGGCATGGCCTCTAGGACTAATTTTATGAGGAGAACCCTGGTCAGGAAATTCAGGAAGTGGTGTATCCAACTATTTAGGAACTCATCAAGATTCTCCAAGAGCTCTTTCCAAGGAGGGTTATTAAGGGATTTCTCTAGGAGAGGGATTCTCAGGTATTTTCAAGGAAGTCCCTCTTGTTGGAATATAAGAATGTGGAAAATGTTGAGTTGGACTGCTACTAGAGTATTGAAAAACAAAAAAGAATATTTCTCTTCATTTATTTGCATCCTTGATGCTTCCATAAAGATATTTAGGCTACATTTAATATCTCTTCTTTCCCTAACCGTGGACCTCCCCAATAAGAGGGTATCATCCATGAATTGAAAGTAGGTGAGGGGTTATGAAGTAGGGGATATTGGGAGACCTAGAAGGGCCACTTCCTGACAGAACTATTTGATAAACCTCTCCAAGCCTCCTTCCATAATAATAAACAAATAAGGAGATAGGGGATCCCCCTACCTAATTCCTCTGGAATCTTTGAATGTGGTTGAGGGGGGCCCATTAACTAGGATAGAAAAGAAGGTCAAGGAAATTAGACCATAGATTCAATCAATCCATTTTGGTTCAAATAAGAATTCTCTCAAGATTTCACAAAAACATTCCGAGTTAATTTTTTCATAGGCTTTAGCTAGGTCCAAATTTATCATCATTCCTAGCTGACCACTTGTTTTAAGAGAGTGGATGGATTCATGAGCCACTATTATGCCATCTAGAATTTGTCTTCCCTCCATGAATCCTCCTTGTTCATGAGAAATTATTTCATGCATGATAGATTTCAGCGTGTTTGCAATTAATTTAGTTATGATCTTGTAAATTACATTGCATAGGGATATTGGACAAAACTTATCTGTCGAGCGAGCATCTCTTTACTTAGGGATTAATTTCAGAAAGGTAGCATTGAAATCTTGTAGGACTGAGCAATATTTTCTTGATTCTTCCACCACCGCCCACATGTCTTTATCTATGATACCCCAACATGCTTGGAAGAAATATGAAGTGAACCCATATGGTCCTGGGGAATTTCCGACTAGCATATCCATAACCACCTCCTCAACTTCCTCTACAGTCACCTAGCGCATAAGACTGCTATTTTGTTCTGTTGATATTATACTAGGAATAGAATGGGTGGTTTGGAGGGTGGCTTCCCTCCTATCCACGTCTGGCTCTAAGATTAATCTGTCATAATGATGGATCATCTTTTTTTATATATGTTTGTGTTTTTCAACCACAGCTCCATCATTTGTTTGCAGGGTCGTAATACGTTTCTAACTTCTTCTCCATAGGAGAGAGTTATGAAATAACTTTGTGTTCTTGTCTCCCTATTGCAACCATTAAACTCTAGATTTCTGATAGATTAGAATCTCTTCATGATTATCTCTTTTTGTAATCTCTTGCTTTAGATAATATTCCTTTAAATTGAGATCCTGGGATAATCCCTGTATAATTACCTGATGTTGGAGATCCTCCTATTTTTCCTCCAGTTTTGTCCTTTCCTCTTGGATGTTGCCAAAGAATTCTTTATTCCATTTCCTGATGCAGGATTTAGTATATTTCAATCTTTGTTGGAATTGGTACATCTGGATAACATGGATATTTGGTTGGCTATTCCACCAAATTGACATCATTGGCTGGAAGTCTGGGCGATGAAGCCATAATTTTTCAAACCTGAATGTATTTTGTCCATGGGTTGAGTACGCTTCCCAACTCACCAAGATAGGCCAATGGTCCAACCGATGAGAGGGAATGATTTTTGCTACCAGCCCCTAAATGGATTGGAAGAAACTTTTTGAAACCAGGTATCTATACAGTATTTCTACCACTTATTTCAAACCCCCTCTTCTATTGTTCCAGGTGAACTTACCTCCTTGTGTTGGGAGATTCACCAGCTTTAACTTGTCTATAATTTCCTTAAACAATTTACTCTCTGCATCCAATTTCCTTACCCCTCCTTTCTTCTCATCCAATGACTTGATGAGGTTGAAGTCTCCCCTATAATCCATTGTTGGTCTTGCAAATGAATTCATAGTTGTTCAAAAGAGTCTAGGAAGTTTCTTTTTTCTTCCTGGTTCGGGGGGGCATAAGCATTCGATATGTACCCCTAATCTCCCAAACATAGGTTATCAAAGTGAACATTCAAGATTCTAGGACGCTGCAACACTCTCTCGGCCTTAAAGTAGTATGGATTCCAAAGTATCACCAACCCCTCAGAGGCCCCTTCTGCTTCAATACATTCCATTTTACTATTCTTCCACACTTCGTTGGCTATCTTGTTCATTGTTTCCTTAACGCACTTAGTTTCATGTAGCAGTATTAAGTCTACTTTTTCTTAGGTTATCTTTTTCTTTAGAATTATTTTCTTATATGTTGCATTTAATACTATCGTATTCCATGAAAGAACCTTCATCATTAATATTTGGGTTGAGAGGAGAAGTACTTATCCAGGAGGCCCAAGACTTGGCCAGAATCTATCAGTAAGGCCCCTTTTTTCTCCAGAACTTGCTTCTGTGGTTTGTGGCCTCTTCTTTTTTCCTCCCTGTTGGATTTTTGTTTTTGTTTTTGAGAGGATTTCTCTTGATACCCAAGTTACCTGCTGATGTTGATGGATTCTCCTGACTACTAATTTTGTCCTTACTTTTCTTTAATTTGCAATGAAGTTTCCAAAGTTGACCCACTTGCATCTTATTTATTTCTTTTTGCCCATAAACTTTTATAAGAGCTTTGATGTCCACCTTTGTTTCTTCCATATCCATGTTCTGAGCTTCATCCTCCTCCTTTGCTTCTTCTTGTGATTCATCTGTGTCATCCATCTCTTGCATTATAATTTTCCCTTCTGGGATGGGATTGGTACTCTTTATTTTCTCTATTTGGTGATGTTTGGGTATCTCCTCTTTTTTTCCTGTTCCTGAGTTTGACCCTTGAGCTGGGTCGTATGGGCTTCGATCTGATTCTTTCCCCTTTTATTTCTTTTGTTCCTTTATTGCTAACACCTGGAAGCTATTGGAATCCTTATTCGATGTTTCTCCCATTTTCTTAGATCCTTTTTTCCCTGGATTTATTTTTTTGGGGATCTTGATGAATCCCTCACCATCCTTTACCTCTTTCCCTTTGTTTGTTTCTATGCTTACATTCTGAGGGAATTCTCTAAATAAAAGGATGTGTTCATGGCACTTCCAACACCTGAAAAGAATATGTTTGTAGTCTATAGTTTGGGTCCAATCCTCATCCTGAAAGGATATCACTATAGATTTCGACAAGGCTTCGACCACATTCATATAAACATAAATCCTAACATAGGCCATGTACTTAGATACCTTAGTTATTTATGACATCTTTGTTGGGTTCCTTTTGTCACAAGAGTGAGAAAAAAGAGGTCCCTTAACTATCTAGTTAGGATATCCATAAAGCACAATAGAGAGTTAGTTGGTTAGTGGCTCAACTAACATATAGAAACAAGAGATAAACAACAATGAAATAAATCTAAACTAAGAGAACAATAACTTGAAATGACTGCACAAAGAATACACAAGAGATATATACCAAGTAAATTGATATTCAAATTGATACTCCTTGGAGAAACATACGAAATTATGAGTCCCCTCTTCCTCCTTGGGAAGGCTCTTGATTCCTCAAGTACAAAGTCTTATTTCTACTATCAATGTCTATAAACAAATGAAAATGGTGAATAAAAGAGTGATAGAAGACTCAAGAGGAGAGAGATCTAACACTTTCTATGGATGCCCAAAATCTTTCTAAGAGGAAGATGGCTTCCCAAAGCTAAAAACTAGTAGCATAACAATACTCAAATGATTCTTCTTTTTTTTGTATACAATGGCCCTTTATTTATAGGAGGATGGAAAGATTTTTCTCAACTATCTCCAAGTGTGAATGGGAAGTCCTTGGAGGTACCTCCCATCCTTTTCAGTGATCCCAAGGAGAAATTTGGGGGTAATTTTGGCTATGGGGGAGGTTCCATTCATCCCAAAAAAGGTTGACGCCCGACCAAACTCATCAATGCATCGTTTCAGTGTCTGTGTGGGTCTTTTGACTGTCAGTCGTGCACTCCACACACTATGCACATTGTACACCATGTTATCCCACATGGATGTGCTTGTGCTGCTTTGGTTAAATGTGCACGGATTTCTAGAACCACTTTTACATAGTTTTATCTTTGTCTTTCCAAACTTAGTGTAATCCTTTCATGAATACTAGTAGTATGTTTTGTTTTTGTTAACTATTTCTTCATCCATTGTTTGTATTTGTAGTGAGCCATTTTTCGGTGATAACATATGCCCCATGATGTGTGAGGTTAGGAGCATACATATAGCTGAAATACATCATAGTTTATTTTGGTGATCATGACATTGTGTAGAAAGTGAGAAAACATAAACTTGAGGAGCTATGTGAGTCATCTGTTGGAGGGAGAGGGGATGAAAGATCAGTACAAACTAGGCTAGAAAAATAAAAATAAAATTTTGTGTACAAACGAAGCAGGCATGCCCCATGCTCGTATCATGAGACCATAAAGAGATAGTAGTAATTTAACTTGTTGATGAAGTAGATATCTGCAGTGCCCTCGGGGTGTTAGAAACAACAGGTGACGATTATGATGATGGAATTGGATCTGAATCGAGTGGGGAAGGACTCAGAGGAATTGATGTCCTAATAAAATTCAAATGTCTTTGGTCGCTACTAAAAATTGCAATGGTCACAAAGTAAGATCCATCGTAACATGAGATCGTGTTGAGTCTAATTTCATGGGGATCAATGACATCAAAGAGCAATGGGGACTCTCTCTGTTTCATTCGAGGCTACTCATTGGCAATGGAATGAGAGCCAAGATACTATCACTTTTATGGGAATTTGTTGATGTCGAAATGAAAAGTGACGTGACGATATGAAGCAAAGGGCTTCTAGATATCTGGGTGGATCATCATGGTGTCATAAACTGTATCGATACTAGTAAAAGGGGCTGATGATCATGAACGACATCTGGAATATACAGGATTCCATCACTTCCCTTGGTTTGGGGGTATTGATGGATGGAAGCAACCATAATATATTGTCTGGTGTCAGGGGGACGACCAGATATGGGAAACCTATGTTGAATGGGTGAGACTACAAGGGGATGTAGCGTAGGTCAAAATATAGAGTGATATGGGACACAAAGGTCTAGTGGTGGTCAAAATTTTTGCATGGATACAAGTGGCTTGCAGAGGGTGTGAGGGAAGTGAGATGCCCAAACCAAGGGTAACAGGGGATGCGATGTGCCAAGGGAAAAGCCACCATCGGGTGTGATGGTCAAAATCTATTGTACTTGTTTAAACGTAAAACATGCTTTTTACAATTTCCAAATAAATAAATAATGTGGTTGAAAGTACATGTCCAAAACGGGTGCCCCAGTGAAGTATGGTGTGGCCTATATAAGGCGTAAGTAGGGACTGGTGGAGGGTGGGGGTCTCATTGGTTAGTTTTTGTACTAGGTAGATGAATGGAGGATGATATTGGGGATGGAAATTTGATGTTGGATGATATGGAGGGTTAATGATAATGCATAGGTGCATTTAATGTAACCAAGAACATGATGTGGGAGTCCATAATGGGGTGGTTAGCATGATGATGAGGAAGAAGTATGAATTTCTTACTCTGGGGTGTAACACTACCAGGAATCTCGATCCTAATGGATAGAACATCATGAGTGTCAATATGCCAAGGGGTAAATATATGTGGGACAACTCATGGAGGTGAGAATTTTATCGGTTGAGAGTACCTGAATGCAATGAAGGTGATGGTACCGTAGAGCCAGTTGTTGGGATCCTAAGGATAAATGCCAAGGGGTGTAACTAGGATATGCAGTTGTTTGCAGAGGGTGTGGATGCATGCTCGTTTTGAACATATACTTGAAGTGGCCATAGGGTGGCCAATAATGAATGGGTCGTATAGTGTTGGACCAAGTACCTACACATGAAAACATCAAATACCCAAAGTGAAAAATAGTTGATGATAAAGAACATATGATAGTTATTTGATAAAAATTATAATGAGTAAGCCTACTTGAGTGTTTGACATTGGTGGGAAAAATGGTCCCTTGAGAAAAAATTTGGGTGCCCCTAGAAGGAGGCCAAGGAAAAATGAGTTCCTAGAAGAGGTAATTCCTAAAGGAGGATAGGGAACGATAAGTTCCTAGAAAAAGGCACTCTCTAAGGGAAGCTAGGGAACCATGGGTTCCTGAAAAAGGCACTCCTTGAAGGAGGCCATGGAACAATGAGTTCTTGGAAAAGGAACTCCCTAAAGGAGGCCATGGAACAATGAGTTCCTAGAAAAGGCACTCCCTAAAGGAGGCCAAAGAAATATGGGTTCCTGAAAAAGGAACTCCCTAAGGGAGGCCACAGAATGATGGGTTCTTGAAAAAAGTCACTCCACAAAGGAGGTTGTGGAACAATGAGTTCCTAAAAAAGGCACTCCCTTAAGGAGGCTAGGGAACCATGGGTCCCAAACAAGGCACTCCCTAATGGAGGCCAAGAAATGATGGGTTCCTAAAAAAGGCACTCCCTGAAGGAGGTCGTGCAACAATGAGTTCTTGGAAAAGGCACTCCTGGAAGGAGGTTGGGGAACCATGGGTTCCCAAACAAGGCCCTCTCTAATGGAGGCCAAGGAATGATGGGTTCCTAAAAAAGGCACTCCTTGAAGGAGACCATGGAACAATGAGTACCTGGAAAAGGAACTCCCAGAAGAAGAAAATGGAACCATGGGTTTCCAAACAAGACCCTCTCTAATGGAGGCTAAGGAATGATGGGTTCTTGAAAAAGGAACTCCTTGAAGGAGGCCATGGAACAATGAGCTCCTGGAAAAGGCACTCCTGGAAGGAGGAAAGGGAACCATGGGTTCCCAAACAAGGCCTTCTCTAATGGAGGCAAAGGAATGATGGGTTCCTGAAAAAGGCACTCCTTGAAGGAGGTTAGGGAACCAGGGGTTCTTTAACAAAGCATTCCTTGAGGGAGGCCACGAAACAATGGGTTCCTGAGAAAGGAACTCCCTAAAGGGGGCCATGTTTCTCAATGGGGGAACTGAAAATGACCAAGGCTAAGGGGTCCTTGCCACAAGAAGTAATGAAACTATCTTGGTGGATCATTTTGATTAGGCCATGTGGCTTCTAATCGCATGATGTATAGGGGAACTTGACACAAGGTGGTGCTATAATGGTTCCCATGAAGGGTATATGGTGATATGGTATTGTGTCAAGAGCTTGGTCTTATGGGACCATGGTGGGAAGTGGTATTGTCCCTTGTATTATGATATGAGGACTGGGGAAAGGTTTGTTTCCAAATACCCAAGATTATGGACCAAAGGTAAAATAGAAGGGAGTTTAAAGTTGAACATCCACAAAAGAGGATTTGAAATAGTGTATCAAATTCATTATTTTGTGTAGTATCTATCGGGGGTTTTGGTACATTAAACTTTGTGGAAAAATCTCCTATATGGGCATGATTGGTCATCTCTTATTACAAGGAGTAAGAATAGAAACACCCACTATCATCTCCCATGGCATGGGGGAAATACTGGCACAGATGGGGGCACTCATAGTTCCCACCAAAACTACAATCAAACCAAGAATAGATATACCAACCATACATGGAATAATCACCCTTTCCCATTTTCTGAGCTTTATGGTCACCCATCCCATCAATTCCCTGAGCTCACTCCAGAGCTAGTCCAAGCAGTTTGCTTGGAGAGCACGCAACAACATAAACTTAGTATTTTTCCTTGCACTACTTTGGCATGCCCCCTCCCCCAGCATGAACCCATTACTCCATCACGTGAGGTTCCATGCACCTTGACATCATTTTTTACCCCTCACATGGGTGATGCCCCCTCACACCCAATCTATCTCACAACTGATGCTCAATCATGTAGACTTGGGGGAACCCCTTCAACCTCTAGTATCACAATGTCTACTAGACCCTATTCTTGTCGGGAAAATGGAAGTGTATACCCACACCCATCACGGTCCATCACCTTTGATTGGGATCAACTTATCCAAGCATGACTTCCATCTTCTACCCAGTTTAACATACATGTCATCATTAACACCTTTACAATTTATCGATGTATTATATATGATGGGGAATCCTCATGCATTATGTTCTCATCATCTTGGAAACAAATAGGCTCCCCTACTCTTATATCGTAGGTTATGTGGTCCTATAAGTGGGGGCCCAATTTTTTTCTAACTAGGAAGAAGAGGATGGGGTTATATATGGTAGGTGGTATGGCCCTGCCATGGTGGTTTATGGTTGGAGAGCCAATTCCTGAAGAGGAAGAGATACTATATGGGTGGATTATTCTGGATAGTGGTGTCGAGCAAGGTGGAACCAAGAAAAGATAATATTAAAACAGTAGCACTCACTGGTGTGTGTGCTAATTGTACTGATGTGTCAGCCAAATTGGGAACACCTCCCAAGATTAGGGGGAGGTTTTCAAATGTATAGAACAACGGGGATGTTGTGGTTCCCCTATGGTTCTGGACTATATGTATATGTGTGCAAGTGGTATTGAGAATAATAAATGAACAAGTTCTTCGGTAAATGTGAACTATATCAACAATGTTTTGAAATCTGTATGTAATCAATCAGTGGTAATCATACATAAACAAGTAACAATGTAATATGGTTTGGGGTTTTATCCACATGGGTGAATAAAATAAAATGCACGTGTCCTAATAGACATATTGTCCTTCCTCTCAAAAATCATCGGGCCTTCCAAAATCATTCAATAGTGGGGCATGAATCCACCAGAAGAGGAGTTAGTGAAGGTATGAATACTCAGTTATAATGAGGGGTGAAGGGTGCATATCCTGAAAGGATTGGCGATATTTCCCAACAATCATTCAAAATCTTATTAAGGTGCGATTGCAACCCATATCCGCCACCTGGGTAGATACAACCTAGAATTGGCCACTAAGTTACCTCGATCAAGCACGACATTTAGATTTTTGACCTCAGAAATCAGTCACAGACTGGATGCTTTACAAGGGTTGGGTGACCCAATGAGGCATGCACAAAACAACTGGACCTCGACCTTCGAACTTTCACGGGTGTCTCCCTACCTTATGGTGTAGGAATGCTTGATTGGGAGGATTTTGGTATCCTAATTCACAAATTTCTAAGTTTTCAAGTGAGAAATGATGATGGGGAGTTATTTGGATGCCTATCCCCAAAATCGTAACTTAGACTACCAAATTATTTTGTGTTCCTCTCGTGGAGGTTAGAAAATGGGTTGATTATGGTTTCTTTTAGAATGTAAAAGAGGGTTGTGAAGTTGGGGTCATGGGCCAAATTCGTTCTTTATGGGGGTGTGCACAAAGACCTTTTTATAGACAAATGAATCCCACAAGAGTTTCAAGTATCTAGAAAAAGGGATTTTGAATAAGTGAGAGTGTGTGCAAGGAGTGGTGGTGGTGAAACAAATTTTTAATAAGTTAAATTCAA
>WSFP011490758.1:0-14885 GCA_009831015.1 Picea engelmannii
TTTCTCTATATATGCCATGAGGAGAGCCATGTTGCAAGAGATATCAATTGCTTGTTCTTCAAACCTCACAAGTCTCTTTTGTTATAGACCAAGGGTTCTTATGAGTACATTCATATACCATGTTTAGGGTTCTATGACTTCTTTCTTAACCGAATTCCTAGATATTGTAACTTCCCATGAAAACCCAAAATAAAACTACTATAATACCAATACAATCTATTAAATTCCATGGATATTCCATTGGACTAGTTTGTTGCAATAGACTATTCAACTTATTTCCTTAGATCCTAGATTCATTATCACTAGCTTAATGATCAAAATTATAGAAATAATTGAAACCCAAAAATGAAAGAACAAGAAATTAAAAACAAAAATATCACAAATGAACATAATACGTGACATACGAAACTTGATCTAGGATAAAAACTAACTAGAAGATGAGGCCTATGCTCTTCTCTCTTTTCTTTAGTTATCAAAATGAAAATACAAAGAGATGGGCACTCACTATGGAGTTTCTTTTGAAACTTTGTTGTTGGCACTTGACCAAGTTTTGAGGATCCTTGGTCATGTTTGACCTAGTTTGGGACTTCGAGAAGCTGTCGAAGGCGGAGCACAAGTCGAAGTGGAGATCGCGGTATCTCAACCCTTTTTTAGGGCACTTTTGGGTTTTGGTCTTATGTAATGGGTATGGGGATGTTGGCCCATGGGTTTACCCATGTTTAGGCCCTTTTGTAATGTATAAATAGATGTCTAGGCGATGTAAGAAGTAGCTAGCTAGATACCTTGCTAAGTGCTAGAGCAAGATATGCACCTATGTGATATTGTGCTAAGTGCAAGTGATAGTTGTACATGATTTGTGCATACGGTGCGAAGCTTGCAAGGCTAAGTGAAAGTGACTGTGTAAAGGATTTGTGCTGTAATCTAGCTCGCGGAAGGAGGATATAGCAGAATGCAGGTAGATATCCTGTCCTATGCGGAGTAGGATCTTGTGGCTCCGTGCATGTAGAAGATTGACAAAAGACAATAATAAAAAAGAAGAGTTGGTGGACGTAGCCCCAGGCAGGGGGCGGACCACGTATATCCTGTGTTGTGGTTTCTTTGTGTATTATGCTTGCTTTGTGCATTATAGTTTCTTTATTGCTCATATATTTGATGCTTAGTATAATGGTGTATGCTTAGATGAATATGATAGCTTAGTGCTTAATGACATGAATAAGATGCTAGATCTGATATGTGTTGATATGTTTAGTACTTGAATACATGAGATCTGGATGAATACTAGGAAGATATGTAATTAGGGTTTTATCTGCGAAGTGAATACTGTGAACTATAAACTACTAAGTGCTCTGTTAAGGTGTTGTAATCACAGATCTGTGTCCCAGCTAAGGTTGCATATGTCCGAGTCCTGCAACCACCCATGCCTCTACCTCAGGTGAGATTTCATCTGCTTCACAGGTGTTGCCGAAAGGGTCAGTAGTTAGGGTTTTGTTGGTGCGCTGCTGAAGCATTGAACCCTGGGTCTGCCCTTGTGCCAACAAATGGTTTCGTTGCCCGGAACTGAAACTGTGATTTCTGGGAACCGAGGAAAAGAAAGAAATCTTTGTGCATAGGTCTGTTGCTTTAGTACTTGATTTTTGAAGCTCTGTGCTAAGAAGGGGAGTCCGATCTGAAGAAAGCGGTAAGATCTTGAAACTTTGTGCTTTGAGAAAGGTAAGAATAGTGAATTTTTTTAGATCTGAAAGTTTTGTGCTCTGCTGAAAGGTAAGATTTTTTATTTCAAAAGTATGGATCTAGGTATGATTGATAAATTTTGTCCTAGTTTGAAAACTAGGGCACAATTGGAAGAAAGAAGATTTGATATGAGTAGATCTAATAGAAATAATGAGAAATATATTATTCCTATGCACAGAAATAATGTTTGGACTGACAGATGGATGCAGGATCCTAGGAAATTTTTTTTGTAGGTTAGTTACTATGATCCTAGTGCGCAGTACAAGAAAGGATGGGCATCATTTAAGAGAAAGAGAGGATTATCTCTTTGTTATAGTTGCAGAAGACCAAGCCATCTTGCTAAGGATTTCCCTGATAGAAGATCTAGTTGTCTTTGTTGTAAATCTATGTACCATGAAGTTTTGGATTGCCCTAGAATGATTGCTAAAGTTGAGAGAATGAATATGAGCCAAGAAAACCCTAAGGAAGACCAAGAAACTAAGAATAAGACATAACCCCAGAAAGAATCAGAGAATGTATTGCTACAAATGAAAGAAACCCTGAATAATCACAAAGATATTCAAAGAAAAAGAGTTTATACAAGCAAGAATATGAGGCTTCGACATAGACTGTATTCTAGACGAGGAAACATAGGTGAATATCATGACATAAGTTACTTGGGAAATTTTGGGAAGGCCTGTTATGGTTCCTTCATTGGGAGGAATAATATTATTTAGAGGAAAACTGATCACCCTATGTGGAAGGCTTACCCAGACCTCTATGCGTGCTCATGGAACTTCGACAGAGGAAGAATTTGAGGTTGTTAAATTCATTGAGAATAGTGCCCCATTTGCTATGTTATTAGGAAAAACCTCGATTGAGAAAGACTAGATCCGGAGAAAAGAAGAAGAAGCTCTTGAACTAAAAAAACAAGAATTAAAAGATTTCATGACTAGGAGAATAATGCACTTATTGAAAGAACAAGAAGACCAGTCGAATCTACGGAGGACCAGAGATATGGATGTCGAAGTTGAAAGAACACAAGAAGACTTGAAACACCTGTCTATACAAGAGAGTAGAGCACCTACCAGAGAAGAAGTATTGGCTTTAAACCCTATGAAAGACCATCAACAACGCGAAGTTACTATGCCAAGAGGAGATAAGAATCAGAATGGGAAGAGGAACCTAGTAACACAGATCATAGGGATGAAGGCTAGAAAACTCAACAAGAAGAAAGCAAAGCTAGAAAAATTGCACGAAGCTTCGGAAAGAACTTCGCAGAAGGAAAGTCTCCAGAATTTGAACTTCGCTGGAATATCAGAACAACTCAGATTGACACTTTTCCATGGCGAAGTGATATAACCGTTGGAGGCATTATGACCATTAGACCGATGCTCCCAAATGGATAGAAAGCAGTTATGTCCTTGAAAGGTCGCCATCAGACCGTTGGAAGTGCGCCGTAACAGACATAACTGCATTGATGAAGGCTTCTTGTTTGTTGTAAGGATCTGTTACATCACCGTCTATGTATCTCGTTGAGCGTTGCACTGAGAACACTTTTTCAAATTGTGATTATCCGAGTTCACAAAGAACCAGTTGATTTCACGCAGTGATCATTTGAGACCTTACAATCCACTCTGTTGCATTGAGTACTTGTTTATCAGTCTGAGATATCTAATCTCGAGCGTGGATGTCGGACGAGCTCAATGCTATGGAGAATTCGGTAGAGGAAGTTTTAATTGATCTAATGGCAGAGAGAGTGATGTCTGTAGGAGTTCAAACCTCATTAATGAGAGGAGTGCAAGCCTCCCCGTCAATTGCTCGTGGATCTAGACCATCCCGCATTGCAGATGAGAAAAGCACCAAGCACAGAGATGACTTAGCGAATGTGAATTTAATCTCGTCCATTTTGCCCGATTACATTCCACTTCTAGCCGACATGGTGAATCGTGACTGTGTCCCAAGGGATTTAGACTACACAATCATCACGACGTACCTCCCGAAGGGGATACACGCAGTTAGATCGCAGTTGGAGAGGATTCCAACCTTGAAGATCAACGACTATAATATAGGGGACTGCAAGACCTACGACATGCTCACACCTCACAAGTACCTGACTAAGATGAAGGGAAAGAGATCGAAGATCATTCCCCAGCCATGGACCATGAACATCGCGTAGTCCACTATCCTTAACGTCATGAAAATTTCACACTTTGGAAGGCACCAGGAGGTTAACGCGTGCGTTAAGCTTCTGTTGTCATGCTTCCACAACGGTTATTTATGGTTAGATAGGTGTATTACCGTCGATCTGACGCCAATCCATAGGATCAATGGATTGAGCATGTAGGGACCCGATCCATAGGAATTTTACCTAGGGAAGGCTCCAGATTGTGCCCTGGCACAGAGAATTAAAGACACCTATGGCGATGTAGAGAAGGGGACATGAGGCTATAAGGTAGCCTCCATTCAGAATGACATAGTGCACCTTGCTTGCCAGTTGATTGCTGGTAAGCTAGTCTGAAAGAAAAGACCCACGCAGGTCATAGGTTTTGTTGTTGACCTCACATGAAAGTGGGTAGAGGGATTATAGATGAATTGGGCAAAGTACTTAGTAAACCAACTAGAAGTAGATTGCTGCGAAGCTCAGGATCAGGGCTGTGAGTTCCACTTTAGTTAGCTACTGATCCTCATCGCATTTACAACTTGGGAGATGCCGGAAGGTATGACTTTCACGGACATCGAGCCGTTTGAGCCACTTGCTACGAAGTTCACCATGCTCTGGTATTAGAACGATATGGGAAAACAATGGTAGTCGAAAAAAATATTCAATACCTACTACCTACATCTGAAAAGGGATATCGAATCGTTTCCCTGTATGACATCAAACACTTTGGACAGGTTCAGGCCCTTGATGAAGTTCCATGTAGATAGGCATTTCATATATATCACCACGCACGTAGATGAGAATAAAGAAGAGCTTCAGTCATACTATAAGATCGCTGAGGAGGACCTGGAATAAATCACTAAGGAATGGCCTGCAGAGTTCCTTATACTAGTCGGCAAGGTAGAATTGTCCGACCCAAACCTCATTGGAAGCCCGATAGTTACCCACGAGGAGAATAATGCACCCAACAGTAGCAGAAGGAAGAAGAAAGAAGATGTACAGGAACTGAGCAATTCCTCATAAGAGATTGCTTCAGATTCACCTAACGGAGGAGGAGGTGACGAAGTGGACAAAGAAGAGAAAGAAGAGAAATAAAGGGAAGAAGATAAGAAGGAGAAAGGAAAGGTAACACCGCCACAGAACACCCCTGATGACGCAGATCCATTGAAGAAAAGGAAGGTTTCCCCCACGAAACCTACATCGCGAAAGAAGTCCAAAGCAAGCAAGTCGAAGCCTCAGAATGTACTCACATTTGATGACTTCAACTTCATTATCACAGTTGTATCAGACACCTTAGAAGACATTTTGCAGAGAACATAAGCAAAAAAGGAGGCTATGTATGATAGAATTGAGGCAGAACCCAGAGGGGTACAACATGCCCTTCAATCCAGTCGTGCAACGTCTACTGTGCCCCCACCCTCAGATGAGATAGAGTTGGGAGACGAGCCTACCCAACTCCGTAGAATAGTTGATGTGATCGAAGCTTGCCATCGTCACGCCCAGGAAAAGAAAGAACAGGCCACAGTGGCCCTGAAGCAAGCACAAGAGGAAGTAATAGAGCAACACAGGGTTGCGCAATAGGATAATGATGCCCTCCAAACTAAGTTTGAAGAAGATAGAGAGCAAATCCAGCGGGAGAAATAACAGTTTCTCGCAGAGCAAGTTGGAGTAAAATAAGAAGTCAACATATCTCTTCGCTCTGTGACAGGCTTAGAGCAAAAGAAGGAAGCCCCAGTGGAACATCAAGTAGCAGAACTTGCTGAAGCCATCCAACAACTTCAACAGAGAATCGTAGACTTAGAGCTACAAACAGTGCCAACCACCCCGTAGGAAGTGCGAGACCAAAGAGAATCCATTGCCCGGAGCACACTTGAGAGGATTAGAGAATTAGCTTTGGAATGTAAACAACTAAGTGATTGCAGTGCACAGACTTATGAGCAAATCACTGAAGACCCTGAACTGAAGACACTGGATTCACATCTCCAGGAGGAAAAGAAGCAAGCAACGACAATATAGGCGCAGTTGAAGCTCCTGTCAGCAGTTGAGAGGATGAAGAGATCTCAGGAACAATGCACTGCTCAACAATAGGTCCATGCCATTCAGAGCAGAGTAATGGAAGTGACTCAGAGACTCCAACCAATTCAGGATGAATCTTGCCAACTATTTGAGGAAATTGAAGGCCGAGGAGAAGAACTGGAGCAAGTAGTCACTGTAGTCAAACAACGCTTAGAGGGACCTGTCAATGAAGTAGTTATTCAAGAGTTCACTGAGAAGGAGGCCTTGGTGCAGCGGTAGGTCGAAGCAGCTCGAGCCAAGCTCAAGGATTTTGAGACAGAGTTACTTAGATAAGAGTGACTCAAGATGAGTCACAGGTGAGTGTTGAGGGCCCGTTGGCCCTTGACCAAGTTTTGAGGATCCTTGGTCATGTTTGACCTAGTTTGGGACTTCGACAGGCTGTTGAATGCGAAGCGCAAGTTGAAGCGGAGATCACGGGATCTCGACCCCTTTTTAGGGAACTTTTGGGTTTTGGTCTTATGTAATGGGTATGGGGATGTTGGCCCATGGGTTTACCCATGTTTAGGCCCTTTTGTAATGTATAAATAAATGTCTAGGTGATGTAAGAAGTAGCTAGCTGGATACCTTGCTAAGTGCTAGAGAAAGATATGCATCTGTGTGATATTGTGCTAGTGCAAGTGATAGTTTTACATGATTTGTGCATACGGTGCGAAGCTTGCAAGGCTAAGTGCAAGTGACTATAAGAGACTATGTAAAGGATTTGTGCTATAATCTAGCTCGGGGAAGGAGGATCTAGCGGAGTGCACACAGATCTACTGTCCTATGCAGAGTAGGATCTTGTGGCTTCGTGCATGTAGAAGATTGATATAAGAAAATAATAAAGAAGAAGAGTTGGTGGATGTAGCCCCAGGTAGGGGGTGAACCACGTATATCCTTTGTTGTGGTTGCTTTGTGTACTATGATTTCTTTGTGCATTATGGTTTCTTTATTTTTCATATAGTTGATGCTTAGTATAATGGTGTATGCTTAGATGAATATGATAGCTTAGTGATTAATGACATGAATAAGATGATATATATGATCTGTGTTGATATGTGTAGTACTTGAATACATGAGATTTGGATGAATACTGCGAAGATCTGTAATTAGGGTTTTGTTTGCGAAGTGAATATTGTGAACTATAAACTGCTAAGTTCTCTGTTAAGGTGTTGTAATCACAGATCTGTGTCCCAGCTAAGGTTGCATACATCTGATTCCTGCAACCACCCCTACCTCTACCTTGGGTGAGACTTCATCTGCTTCGCAGTTGTTTCCGAGAGGGGTGGTAGTTAGGGTTTTTTTGGTGTGTTGCTGAAGCATTGAACCCTGGGTCTGCCCCTGTGCCAACATTTGTCTTGAAATGTTTTTATAATATAGTGTTCCTCTTCTGCTATTCTCTCAAATCCCACTCCTAGGTTCTCTACTCAACTATGGAACAAGTACAATGATAAAGGAATGGAACCCCCTCTCTTCCTAGTGGCCCAATATTTAACATATCTCGATGACTATCTAGGTTTAGGGTTAGTTTTTTCTCATCTCTCAACCCTTAATTTGTGTTAGGGTTTAGATCCTATAAAATATTCTTGAAATATCACATGTGACTAGCCCCACATGTGTGAAAAATGGGGGTTGATATCGCATCCACTTGGTACCTTCGATTCATCGTGGGTCCTACCAACTCCCTTGGTAAGTGTTGTCAAGGGGAGCGATGTCAGGGTGACATAGGTGCTAGCATCACAACTAGCGTGTCATGAGGAGGATAGGTGTCATAACTTGGATGGATGAACCAAGTGGTTTTTGATGATGTGTACACCACGTTAAGTCCACCTTGAGGGGTTGGCCCATGACTCGATATGAACACCACGTGTCTAGCCAACATGAAAACAAACATGTCCCAAAGCACGACAGGTGTCAAAACCTAGTTTTTGAAGAGGACAAAGATGGGCCCCTGTTGGGCTTAGAATATTTGGATTGTCACAATTATTTGTCGATCGTTGGATCTTAGGGTGGAAATATCTCCACTGTAAATATGTAGGTACCTAGGAAAGGCCATAGTCATCGTGGTAATCCCCCCACAGTCACCTCTCTAGGTACCTAGGAAAGGCCATTGAAGTTACCAACTCACAGTCAACTTTCAGGTGGGTACAAACGACAGTTGGGATCGAACATATGGGCATGATATCAAAGTATGAAGCTATTCAAGAGAACTAAATACAAGTGGATCACTAAGACTATAGAGGACTCCAAACGGATTTAGAGTTTACGAACCATCGAGACCAAATGAAACCAATGGTTTCTCAAGAAAAACCCCCAATATACACTCTTTCTGCTATGATTGGTCATGCTTTGGAGGGGTAATCTCTGGTGCTCTTCTGCACATGACCTTGTGTTTAGCCCCTGTGTGAGAGGGGGTTCTTGACTATACTTATACGAAAGTTGGATTTGTACAGTCTTTAGTGCTCTACAATCTGTTTAGTAGTCTTGGACAATTTACTCACTTTACCTAGTCCAAAGACCCTAATCCCGTGCTATTGTTGGTGTGCTAAAACCAAAAAATGTTCTAGTTGATTTTGTTAGTGCGTGGTCGATTTTAATGGATTTTTACTCAAAGGGTTCATGGAGATGAAACTGATGATGTGAGAGAGACTCGACTCCAATAGAATGCAAAATAATGAGACACAGTTCATTCTTTTCGATGAATTCTATGTATGGGAAGGAGAAGAGTTCTATTCTTCTTAACACAAGAAAGCACTCAAAACAACACAAATTTCAATTTATGGGATCAATATGATGCCAAACTACCAAGAAAATGTTTCTGAAAACCAAAATGCACATGCAAAACTAGCTCTTTTTTCAAACATAAACCGAAACAAAATTTCTAATGAATGCAAACAGTTTCTTCGTTTGATTATGTATGCAAGGAGATATGCAAACTTTTTTCGCTTCTTAACTTTCAAGTGAAATGAAAGATATCTATGCTTGACACAAATAAGTACGAGGCAAAAACACAATCAAACAAAGAACACTCAAAATGATGAGAACTAAAATAAAACAAGTAGGAGATAACCTGTTCAATCCAGAACTCAAAGATACAAAAGAGAAAGAAGACAAGCACTCATGAAAATCCTCAAAACACGAGCAACATGAAACAATGTTCAAGACTGGGTTGTGGCAAACAAGAGAGTTCTAATCATCCAGAAAAGAGAGATGTTTCAATGAAGACAAAAAGGCTCAATACCAAGAAACCTTTGCAAACCCTAGTTGATAAAATGTCCTAAACAAATAAGCAATCTGAAAGATTTGCGAGACGAATATCAGAGAACTGAAAGGAAGGATGAACCAAGGGATCTTGTTGACCCAATGGGATCACAACTGGAAGAAAATTTCAAACTCAAAGAAGAAACATAAATGAGTTATAACTATCAAATTCTCAAGCAAACAAAGTCAAAGACAATTAGGAGTATCTGAGCAAAAATCCCCTCAAAAGAAGACTGCGCAAAATCAAGCAGAAACATGCAAAAAATCATAAAATAGGAGACTAGCGCCCATGTTCTCAAAGGGACAGAGCAACATGGCACCCTGGCTTACACTGTAGGGGAGCACCAATCAAGTAGATGGTGCCCTGGTGTGAGCTGCAGGGGAGTGCCACTTTTCTGAAAAGTTCAAAAAATTGCTCAAAAAGGATAAAAACTCAAGAAAACCAATCAATGACTATGTGATCTCTTCAATGAGGAAGAGGGAAGAGGAAATAGATCATAATCAAGCACCAAACAAGATCTAATGATAGGAAAAGGATTCAGATGATTCAAGGAAAGACTAGTCAAAGTTGATCCCCAGTGGAGTCACCAATTTCTTTTATGGAATGTTTTCCTGCAGACCGGTGAAACTTACCTTGGATTACCATGCCCCTATACCAAGACATAAACACTACACATGGACTCTAACATCCATTTAAACACATTTTAACCAATCATAAAGAGAGAGGGAGAAAAAGCATGACTTACCCTTTTACGAAGTTTGTCCTCGCTTCTTCCAATCTGCGAGCTTGATCTTCAAATCCCCTGACGCAACTTGATACCCGGAATAGGAAACAAAGAGAAACAACCATCTCCTACTCTAGTTTATTAGGTAAAACAAATTCATCTATGAAGACTAAAGCAACAATAGACGAGCATATGCAAGAATACAAAAACTTGAAGGAAATATGCCAAGTACATTCAATGAGAACCAAAAAGAGAATACTTACAAACCACGATTTATGCTGCAATAGCCTCTCCAAGCTCTCCTCGTCCAACCCCTTGCACGAATATACCAAGATCAAAATGATGATACTTTAACTAATTACCTCCCCCTTCACCATGGAAATACCTTCAATATATAGGTTTGAGAGGCACAACCACCATGAGAACATGAAGGATATAGTTGAGGATATGACTCCTTGAGGTTTGGATCAGACCCTAAGGTGAAGCCATAGCATGGGGGGTCGAGCATAACCAACCCCATCTTGAGAGAGTTGACCCATAGAATAAGGTGGAGAATCCCCCTTTTCGCTCAACAAGGATGGTGCTCTGCTAGAGTGAGAGACATGGTGCCATGGCTCTCCCTTAACAAGGAAGGGGGAGCACTGGTGCTCCCTAAACACTACTAGGGGGGAACCACCCTTCTAGATTTCTCTAAATTGGTCGAATTTTCCAAGAAAAATATGTCTTTTTGTTGTCAAATGATGGGGCTTCTTCTGCCAACATGACTTAGGGATTGTGACAATTGTTATTATGGTTTCAAGGGGTTGTGACACTCAAAAAAGATAATGTGACACTTGGTAAGGTGAATACAACACTTGCAACAATGCATGCAACACTTAACAAGGTGCATACATCGCATTGTGACACTTGCAATAGTTAGGGTGAGATACCTAGGTGTGAAATTTTGGTGTGTAACACACGTGTCAAGCCAGGTGGCAGATTTGGGTAGGGCCATGTGTCCTGGGTGCCAAATCATATGTTACGTGGGGTCCCACTTAAGCAAAGCTAAGAGGGAGAGTGACATCATGTTAACGAGGAATGCCAACGTATCCCAGAGGTTGACACGTGTCATTCTGTAATTTGTAGGAGGGATCGAGGGTGAGTCCATGTCGGTTTGTACCTTGGGACAGGTACCTTAAATATTAACCTTCATATCTATAGGTTGAGAGATATCAACCATTCATCGGAGGGGTGCCAGTCGTTGTGAGTTGCGGTCCTTGAGGAAATGCACTCCGATGGGAGGTACCCCGAGGAATGATCTGAACCATTGATTGAAGGGTGGACATGACGTGGTCTTAGCCATCGATTCGTCGTGGGTCCTACCAGCTCCCTTGGTAAGTTTTGGCAAGGGGAGTGATGTCAGGGTGACATAGGTGCTAGCATCACGACTAACGTGTCATGAGGAGGATAGGTGTCATCAAGTGGATGGATGATCCAAGTGCTTTGTGATGATGTGTACACCACTTCAATTCCACGTGGGGGTTCACATGTCGAGTGAAGGTTATGCCATGTGTCATGGTCATTTATAACCTTGAGGGGGCGGCCCATGACTCGATATGAGCACTATGTGTCTAGCCAACATGACAACTAGCATGTCCCAAAGAACGATAAGTGTTGAAACCTAGTTTTTTAAGAGGACAAAGATGGGCCCTTGTTGGGATTAGAATATTTGTATTGTGACCATTAATTGTCGATCGTTGGATCTTAGGGTGGATATATCTCAACCATTGATTAGAGGGTACTGCCATTAGAATGTCAGAGTGCAGGGTTACTAGGGGACTATGACGAAGGGACTCTGATAGGTGATTTGGGCCATAGATCAATGAATAGGTGATATTCAATATCATTCATGGATCATCATGGGTCCCACCAATTTTATTAATGTGACAATGAGAAGGAGGGAGTTAGACGACATGCAAGTTAGAGACTCATAAGAAATCGAGACAATTGATTTCCCAACTATGAGGACTGCCAAATCTATCGGAGTGTATGAGTCGAAGTGGAATGCGAATGTGATGGAGAAAACTTTGATGGAAAAGGAACACATTGAATGAATCCGAGCAGATGATTCGGAGGGCCTGATGGGCCAGGTGGTAGGCACCACATTAACGCCGCTTCATATGGTGCCAATGGCAGGGAGCCATGAAGATGCCATGTGGTAGTGAGATGGCATTTAACTAATGAATTCCTAAGGAAATTTAGAAGGTCATAACTTTTTATCTAGAGATTAGTTCTAAGCATGGTGGCAGTGGTTGGAAACCTCTTGAAGAGAAGATGATGATGATGCCCTCGAGAAGAGCCTTAGGGATGGTTGAGGATAAATGCAATTTTGACACCCCATCCATTAAAAGGGTACTTAGGGGGTCAGGGGTCTTACAATGACCATGGTTGACAATGAATGAGGAAATTTGTCCTTGACCCTAGTTGGACCTTAGTTGAATATGTCGAGTTGCATATCGTTTTGCATGGTGACTTTGTATAACCATGGTGTACCATGGTAAAGTCACATTTTGATTTTCATTATGGCTGACTTATGTTAAATAGTTGCATTCTCAAATATTGACTTTGACTATGTTTGATCATGGTTGACTATGGTTGACCATGACAATGGTTGGTTACTCCTAGAGGTAATGCAACGATGTTGTCCTTAGATGTAAACAGATTTAGGTGTATATACCCGAATCAATTATTGGGAAATAAACGAGCACGATATACTCCCAGCTGTTCTACAATTTTCATTTTTTATGGACGGTGTGTGGGCAAGGTATGCATGGTGGACATTCAACGAGGATGATGGTGTTAAGACTTATGGTGGTGAGGAGTTGAGTAATTACAGGTTACAAAATGCAGATCTTTTCCATATGTTGGTATTGAAATTGATTTACTGAGAATAATTCATTTTCAGCAATTGTGTGTTTAGTCTAATAATCAGTTGTGACCATTTAATATTGTTGTTGGGTTCCTTCCAAATAAATGAAAGAGATTTTATGTTCATAATTTTTTAGCATTTTTAAAAGTTTTCGTTTACTTTTTAACATTTAATCTGTTATTTAATATGATTAAGAAATTACTATGTGATCATCTAATTATCACGTTCAAATAATTAACAAACTTAATTAAAATTACAAACTGTGCTAGTATATATTTGTTTGAATGAAAAATATGTTTCCAAACTATTTTAAAATAAAATTATATATATAATAATTTTGAAATTGTAAAATATAAATATAATTAAATTTCTGCATGATGAAATTTATAAGATAATTAAGAAGTGGTACATAATAAAATGCAAATAAAAATGTCAATATTTTGGGAAAAAATAATTATATGAAATATAAATTTCAAAATAAATAAAGTATTATAAATCTAAAATATATATATATTTTTTATATTTAAAATTTTAATTTTTTTTTATTAAAATAAATTTATATTTATATATTATTAATTTATTTTTTTATATATTAATTTTAATAATCTAAATAAACTAAAAATAATTAAAAACAAATAAAAATTATTATAAATAAAATAATAATAAAGTGCACATAAATCACTCATTGGATGTCAATGAGTTAGATTGAAAAACTATTATAAATAAAATAATAATAAAGTCCACATAAATCACTTAGTTGGATGTCAATGAGTTAGATTGAGTAAAAAAATTTCAAAATGTTCAAAATGACTTGTTAAATAGAAGATTAAAAAACGAAATTGAAAATATAAAGCATCAATTAGAATATTACAAAGTAGGATGGAATGATACAATGGAAATTAAATAAGGTTAAAAAAGGAAATTGAAAATATAAAGTTGCAGATTTTTAATCTTAATAACATAAAATAAGACATGTATGTAATTAGACTTTACTTTATATATATGTAAATATATTTAATAGCATATATGTATTATATTTTAATATTAAATCATCAATTTGATTTTTTAGTGATACTAGCTTAGATTCATCTTAATCTTCTATCAAATTTCAACATGGATCAAACCTCTTTTAGAATGAAAAACTTAAAGAAAATTTTGCTATAACTTTCTCTAAGATGACCACGTATTACAATAGTTTTCTATGCATTTTTATTCCTCTTAAGGTTATCTAGCAATCAGATTCTCTAACACCTACATGAGATGTGAGATGTTTCCTTCCTAGGTATATTTATAGAAAAATACATCATCCAAATACACTATTAAAAATGAATGTAGGTAGGGACTCAATGCATCATTCATTGATTGCATAAATTTATATGGTGTATAATGTAAATCAAAAGGCATGACCAACCATTCATATAGACCTTTTCTTGAAGGAATTCTTGTAAGTGTGTTCTTATTTAATGCATTCTCGTGGTATCTTGAATTGAGATCCAACTTGGTGAAGTACTTGGCATGTTGAAACCAATATAACAAACCATTAATCTTGAGAAGAAGGTGCCAATTCTTGAGTGTGATATTGTTCAAAGATCTATAGTCTATACACATTTTCCAAGTCTCATACTTAGGTAAAATAATGTTAGGTCACCCACAAGGTGAGGTTATTTGTTGAATTAATCCCTATTGTAATATTTGATGCAATTGTTTCTTCACTTTGTGTACTTCTATAATAGGCTATCAATATGTCCCAATATTTGGTAATTGGTAGTAAAACAATGATTGTATTTTGTGCTCCACTTCTTTATTAGGTGGTAACCATTTAGGTTGTTAGAACACGCCTCTGTATTCCTATCTCTTTGGTACATCGCTCCAAGGATGCCTTTACTCTTACTTATTCATCCCATAGTTGATTCTCTCTTAATAAAATAAATACAAATTTTCTACTATAATTGATCAACTTTTTGTCATGGTTACCACTTATCAGAGAGATCCTCAATTTACCTTTGTGTGGACTAATGATAAAAAAATTCCCATCCTTGATTAGGTGACACTAGTTTTCTCTTCT
>WSFP011490759.1:0-14885 GCA_009831015.1 Picea engelmannii
ATCAAACTTCCTCATATCGATCTTAGGAACATGGTTGGTCTTCAACCCAAAGTTGGAGTTTCTCCATTCTTGATTCACCTTCCTTGTTTCCTCATCATGAATTTCATGGGATGCATTTTCACTTTCAGGTGTCTTCTCTGTTATGAAAATTTTCAATACTTCCATGATCTCCTCTTTTAAACCATCCATCTTTGCCTTCAACTTAGCTTCCATCTCTTATAGTTCATCTTTTGTTACTATCTTCTTTTTTAAATCATTTATGTCCCTACGCATTTCTTCCCCTTCATCAAGAGTCCACGTAGGATTGTCTAGATCCTTATTTGGTGTAGAAGTTCCCTTTTTGGGTGGCATGTTGGCCAAGTATCACTTTTGAACCTTGATTTTGAGGTGGTTCTGCTAGACAATATTTCTTCTGTTGTATATCCCAAGTTTCGTCCCTTCTGGGTATGAAAATTTCTTTTATGTAGTTCTCTGATATTTCTTTTCTGCAATGCCACAGGTCTGATCAAAATTGGATGTGCCAAGTGGAATTTATGGTAACTTCCCCACAACTTGCTGATTTTTGTCCTTTCCAGGAGATCTCACTTGTATAGCATGCCCCACACAAAATAATTGATATAAAATTCTGAAACTTGTACCAGAAATACTAGAGATTGTCCACTATCTAATGAAACCATTCCCACTCAATTTGAATACTCTAGGAAGAAGTTATGATTGTTTTACCTAGAACACCTTCTTGAGACTAGTTAGATACCCTATCTTCCACAGGGTGTATCTACAAATGTAATATGACCCAGAAGATGCAATTTTTACCAAAGATACCTTACTAATTTCCGTGAATAGAATTCGGAGTTCAGGGTCTGAAACGTTATATAAATTTTTTTATAGTGAAAATTCCGCAATGACCCAGTTCAGGATGATTCCAAAACCCTATCTTGCACATGATGTATCTTCGAAAGTATAAGGACTTGGGAGTTGAAATTTTAACCCAAAGTACCTTATCCGTCTACTAAATATCCTTGAAGCCGTTCCTTCTGAAACATTGTAGAAAAAAAGTTAAAGCTAAAATTCCAAGGTGTCTCAGATGTAGAAGAGAAACCCCAAGACCTTGAGCTCTGATACCATATGTTAAGAACCAAATATCAATATAGCATAGAAAAACCTCAGAATAAGTACTCAACGCCTTGAAAAAGAAATAATTTTAGATAATAAGCCTCTTCGAGGGGGCAACCTCCTTTTACCCCACATAAATGTTCAAGTACAAGATGATTTCAAATGAAAATGTATCCTTGGTATATATAGGAGACTAGGAGGTATAATTACAACTAATGGAATAAAGCCGACATAAATAAAATAAAATTACTAATGAAATATGCCCCAATTAAGGGGTAATGAGCCAATATTAGGGCTTAACATATCCCCTAGTAAAACGCTGATGAATGCTACTCGAAATGGTCATTCTGGGTTGAGTTTAAGGACAAATATTTGGACCTTGTATCAGACTCTAATTTGGAGTAGGATATTGGAAAACAAATCATCAATGCAAAACCAAATGTGTAACATTCCAACTATAATCCCCAATTTAATTAATGCATAATGTAGATATGAAAGTGGCTATGGCCAAGCAATGTAATATGCAAAATGTATTTTATGTTTTTAATAAAAAGAATGTGATGATAACTATTGGGAATATGAATAGAGATGGGGGATGATTAGTCCACGAGAGAGGGGAATGCCTGCGAGTATCTAAGGGGGACCCAAAGGGGGAAATGGTTTATGGGTATTAATCCAAACCTAGTTTTATGAATTTTATTATCATTGTGGAAAAATTATAATTTGTGTTTGAGTGTGTGAGACCCAAATCATTAAAATCATGTAAGAGGGTGGGTGTGAGAGTCACATCCCATAGTTATTGGAAATCATGGGGAAGAAAGAATCAACATTAGGCAGAGTGAGTAGTCAATGGTTTTGGGAAAATAGAGGAACATTTGTATGGGATGTTATACACAATCTTTACACATTGAGTGGGGCATGGACAATACACACAGAGCAAGGAAAATAGGACATAACTAGAGCAAGGAGGTTGGGTGAATTTAAGTGCATTCTAGAGCGTTTGGGAGTGTATTTGGGGTTGAAAATTGAAGAACCATGTTGTCATACCTCAAGAGTGAAATCTTGAGTGAGTTTCACTGTAACACCAAGTGTTTTTGTGGGTTGCTAATAATTTTTCCTTCCAGTGATATCCTTAGAGCTACCAGTAGAGAGATTCCTAGCTGCCTATGCTAGAGAGACCCTGGTAAATGAATGGGACACCTGATGGACTGAGAGCAGTGAAAGGGTACATTCCTTGGGTTGGACAGGTCAAGAGGAAGAGATATGGAGGTAATTTCATGATAGTTGTAGGAGAGTATCAATGGGTTGTGTGTCAGTGAGTTGTGAGTGGTTTTTGACAGGTACCTTTCTCTTGTGGATTCCTAGCCCCAACTCGGGGTGACTTGTGTTGATATTTAGAACAAAAAGTCTATGGTTGGGTGGAACGTCCTTTCCAATTAGTTGGTTGCATAATGTTTTTATAAAAGATAAGCGTTTACTTATTTTCTTGATTCAATTTGTTGTGCTTTGATCGCAACCCCTCCTCAACCCGGAGGTCGGAAGGTCACATACATAGGATTGTTCTTCTCTCCTTGGCCCGAAGAGATCTCAAACACCACTCCTCTATTTCCCTTTCAGAAAATCTGCACCCACAATGAATCCTCATGGGAATTATCCCTCATGCTTCGGGGAATCGGACTTCGCGATATCGCGAATCCTGTGGTCAAGTGCTTGGTCGCTCAGACCCCCAAATTTCGAAACTCTGAAAACTTCGATATCAACTCCGATTTTTTGGCTCTCGTGAGTTCGCGAGTTGTGATGACATACAACTCTACTCTACAACCCCGAAATCCCAATGCTCTGTTTCCTGAAATCCCAAAATGTCGAATTACGACACGGTTCCCGACGCTGGCCCCATAACTAGACTTTTCGCCATTTCAAAACTTCAACTCAATTTGACTTCTACGTCGACAGTGTGCCACCTGTCCACCTTGTTGACTTATATGGCCCCACACCATCCTTTCAACTCTTCGCAACTTCGTGTTTCGCAAGTTCACGAACTTTGATGCCAAGACTTCGACCCTTCAACTCACGAAACCCCGAGAGGGGATTTCGTGAGTGATCCACCATCCCTTGACTAGCTTGGATCGACAGTTCTACTTCTCCTGAGCTTGAACATTTGAAATAATATCCATAACTCCCCTGCTACTCTACGATATCTGTCAGCTCGCGGGACTTCGCGAATCCTCCACGGAGAATTTTGACTGTCCATTTTCCCTTTCCTTCTCAAGGACTTCTGCAACTTCTGAACAAAGTATTCCTATGCACTAAATTCGTCTCCTTGCAACACGATGTCACTACGCCTTCTTTCGATTCTTCAAGACACTTGGCCTCTTGGCTTCCTTCGACTCCTTCAAAGGTTAAAATCCTTCTGAGCCTCCCCACGACTCTGAGTCTCTCAGAAAACCCCTGCTCACACTCCTTGCGACAAACTTTCAAACACCTTCAAGTGTTGAACTCTTTTCGATTTTGCGCACACCTGCAACAGTAGTCTCTCAATACTTTGCTTAGGTCTGCAACTCTGAGACTTTACTCGGCCTGTACACTCCTTGCACGACTCCTGTGCCTAACTGCACTCCTTGTGTGAATGAGAACAAAAGCTACCCTATCTGAGCTTTCCAAGAGAAACCTCTGAACCCTTTGTCAACGCACTCTTTGTGGACAATTCAACTGCACTCCTTGCAGGAACTCTTGCTCAGATAGAGAAACAATTGAAACTCATTTCCCTTAATCTCTCTCTCTCTCTCAGATTTCAGACATTCAATAATAAATCATTCATACATAGCATAAAAGAAATTGCATGACAAAAAGAGTAAAACATTCATGAGCAAAACATTCAAAGATGCATACATAGAGAATATTTGAACCCCATGAGTCTAAATCAAAACCTTCTTTGTATTAATCCAGAACTTCTGTACATGGAATTCTCACTACAACTATATTCTTCTCTTCTATGCTCTCAATTGGCATAATCTTCATGCTTTTTTACAATACACAATGAGGGTGTCTATATCCCGTTTCCCTCTTGCGCTCTAAAATTGTCTAATCTAACATTCAATTCTATCTACCTTCATTAACTACTATAAATGCCTTCTACCTACTAAGGATGAGAGCGGATTGCTCAAGGTTCGTTTACAATTTACAAGTGCACTCCTTCTTAATTATCTCATTTAAGATTGTCGCATTAACTTCAAGATAGTTTCAAAATTTTCACTGGGCGCTTGTCCAGTAGTCCGTTGTCTCCGCGCTGGCTTGCTTGAGATGCTCCTGCATCATACTCCCTCGCTTGAAAATTTTCATGGGATCCTATCCATGAGCTCACACACGGTCTGTCCATGCTTCTGGATCTCTGCTTCGTTCTCCCAGCTAGCATCTTCAACTGGATGGCCCTTCCACTTGACCAAATATTCAAAGTATTGCTTTCGCCTGGTCTTCTTGCTCACTCTTTTGTCTAGTATGCGCTCCATCTACGAATTCTCTGCAACTGGCATCTGCTTTGTCCACTGGATCACTGGCTGTTCATTTTCCGTCCTTGTTTCCTCAGCTTTATATGGGTACAAATATGAGATATTGAATATCGGAGAAATTCCGATCCCATCGGGTAATTCAATCTCGTAAGAATTTGCCCCAAATTTCTTTAAGACCTTACATGGTCCGATTTTCTTCATTTTCAGTTTATTATATGTTCCTCTTGGGAATGTT
This sequence comes from Picea engelmannii, assembly GCA_009831015.1. NCBI lineage: Eukaryota > Viridiplantae > Streptophyta > Pinopsida > Pinales > Pinaceae > Picea > Picea engelmannii. The sequence goes on from WSFP011490759.1 coordinate 4,855, forward strand.
TCCTTTCTCAAATGTGCCAAAATCAAATCTCCAACCTCAAATTGAAGTTGTTTCTTGTGTTGATCTACTCTACGCTTATATTCTTGGCTTGAATTCTGCAATCGCTCCTTCACTTGGCTGTGAAGTTCCTTCATCGCCTCTGTGAAATCTTCTGCACTAGCACTCCTAGTCGCAATCTGTTCTGAATTTCTCAATTCAGAAATTCCTCTCGGCTGCATGCCATAGATAATCTGAAATGGACTTTGCCCTGTGCTTCTGTTAACTGAGTCGTTATAAGCAAATTCCACCTATGGTAATATGTTGTCCCATTGGCTGTGGTGTTCTGTCACCAAGCTTCTCAGCAAGTCTCCCAGACTTATGTTCACCACTTCTGTCTATCCATCCGTCTGAGGATGATAAGATGAACTAAACGATAAGTTAGTTCCCAGCTTCTTCCATAAGTTCCTCCAAAAGTGTCCTATGAACTTAGTGTCTCGATCTGAAACTATGCTTCTTGGTAAGCTGTGAAGTCGAATGAATTCTTTGAAAAACAAATTCGCAATGTGAGTTGCGTCACTGGTCTTCTGACATGGAATGAAGTGTGCCATCTTGGAAAATCTATCCACCACCACAAAGATTGAGTCAAACCCTCTTTGTGTTCTTGGCAACCCCAATATGAAATCCATGCTGATTGCATCCCACAACTTATCTAGTATGGGCAATGGTTGATAAAATCCAGCATTCTGTCTCCTTCCCTTCGAATGCTGGCAAATTATACATCTGTCCACGAATCTCTTGACGTATGCTCGCAATCCCGACCAAAAATATGACTCATTCAACTTTGCGAATGTCTTGTCGTGACCAAAATGCCCAGCCAATCCTCCACCGTGTTTCTCTTTCAACAAATACTCCCTCATGGAGCATTTCGAAATACACGACTGATTACTTTTAAACAATAATCCTTCCTGGATCATGTGTTCGGCCCATTGGCTTCTATCTCTGAGAATTGGATTCTCAACTGCTTCATAAGCCTCCTTAAAATCTGGATCATTCCTGTACATGTCCCTGAGATCATCAAAACCCAATGTTTTGACTTTGAACTCCTGCAATAGCAAACACTTCCTGCTCAAAGCATCAACAACTTTGTTAGCAGTACTAGAAATATGTTTAATCACAAAAGTGAAATTTTTTATATATCAACCCATTTTACATGTCTCTAATTCAACTTCTCCTGTTGAGTCACAAACTATAATGCATGATTGTCACTGTATAAGACAAACTCCTTCAGGATCAAGTAATGTCTCCATTTTTTCAATGCCTGAATGATAGCATAGAACTCCTTATCATAAGTGGAGTATTTCACTTTCGCTTCATTCAACTTCTCACTAAAGTATGCTATCAGCCTGTCTTCTTGACTCAGGACTGCCCTATTGCAAATCCACTTGCATCACATTTCACCTGGAATATCTTTTGGAAATCTGACAACACCAAAATCGGTTGTTCCATGATTTTCCTCTTCAATAGATTAAAGCTCTTCTCAGCTTCTTCTGTCCAGTGAAAAGACTTATGTCTCTTCTTCACTGTGTCCATCATCGGTGCACTAATTCCACTGAAATTTCTGATGAACTTTCGGTAGAAACTAGCCAATCCGTGAAAACTTCTCACCTCAAAGATATTCTTCGGTGATGACCAATTCTTTATTACCTCCACCGTATCTGGATCCATCCTCAACTTATCTACAGAAATAACAAAACCCAAATAAATGAGCTCTGTCTTCATGAATGAGGATTTCTTCATATTAATCAACAACTTCTCTTGTTGTAGCCTCTTCATCACTGTAGTCAAATGTTTCAGATGCTCTGCCACTGTTTTACTGAAAATCAGTATGTCATCCAGATATACGATAACAAATTTTCCGATGAACTCCTTTAGGACTTCGTTCATCAACCTCATGAAGGTACTCGGCGTGTTCGTTAAGCCAAACGACATAACAAGCCATTCATACAACCCTTCATTGGTTTTTAATGCTGTCTTCCATTCGTCACCTTCTCTCATGCGGATCTGGTGATAACTGCTTTTCAAATCAATCTTTGAAAAGAATTTTGTTCCACTCAAGCAATCCATCAGATCATCCATCCTCAGTAATGGAAATCTGTACCTGATGGTTATCTTGTTGATCGCCCTTGAGTCAGTACACATCCTCCAGCCTCCGTCTTTCTTCGGACTGAGTACTGTCGGAACAACACACAGACTTAAGCTTTCTTTAACCAAACCTTTGTCCAACAAATCCTGGACTTGTCTTTTGACCTCTTCATTCTCTTGCGGCGTCAATCTGTACGCAGCTTTGTTTGGAAAACTAGCTCCTGGTATGAGATCAATATGATGACTCACACTCCTGATTGGTGGCAACGAACGAGGTAGTTCGTCCACTACTATGTCAACGAACTCTTCCAGTAGTTCCTGAATCTCTTATGGTAAATCATCTACCCTTGTGCTGGTCAAAACAATCTTCGGTTTTCTGACCACAATAAATTGCGGTTCTTCTTTCTTCTTAACCTCGGTAAGAAGTTCCTTCCCACTCATGAGAAGTACAGTGTTGCTTACTTCAGGTTTCACCTCCTTATCCTTGATTGGAAGCAACATGTGAGTCCTCCCATTCTTCTCTAGGGTGTATGTGTTCATTCTCCCATCATGAATCACATTCATGTCATATTTCCACGATCTACCCAACAATATATGACAAACATCCATAGGAATAACATCACATACTATCTTATCATTATATCCTCCTATCTTAAATTCAACTAAACACGGTTTAGTGACAGTTACCTGATGTCCTTTTTGTAGCCACGAAACTCTGTATGGGCTTGGATGGTCAATCGTCTCTAGCTCCAGCTTTTCTACCATCTCTGTAGAAATGAGATTATCCATGCTACCACTATCCACAATGACCTTGCATACCCTATCCTTGGTTTTGCAAGCAGTCCGAAAAAGTCCGTTTCTTTGGACTGAACTCTCCACCTCCTTCTCTGGTGTCAACAGAGCTTTTTGCATCATCAACGATCTTCCGCCTTCAGCATCTTCTGCCTCAACATCCCGCCTTTGTGCTTCGGCACTGTGAGTCTCACCTCCTTCTTTCTTTTTGTCTAGACACTCATAAGACTTGTGCCCATTCTTTCCACATGTGAAGCATGTTATTACTCCACCTCTTCCTCTTCCTCTACCTCTAGTATGAGGAAAAACATTATTATCAGCATAATCTCCTCTCTGTTCGGTATGCTGTCCTCTTTGTTCAGCATATTTCCCTCACTGCGAGGTTCCACCCCTCTCAGTTTGAGTCTGAGGTTTCTTCTAGTCCTCCTTGGGCTTCTGGTTTTTATCTTGGGCAACTGATTTGCCTCTGGGCTGACTTCTGCCTCGACCTCTTTGACCCTGCTTTCGGCTCAGCTTCTCTTAAGATTTTAGAGCCATCTGGTAAGCATCTTCCACCGTTCGGATGGTTACCATGCTCATCTCATCCTGGATGTCATATCTCAGGCCATTCATGTATCTGACAACCTTTTCATCATCGCTTTCGCGATGAATTGCCCTGATGTTCAGCCTGTAGAATTCTTCAGTGTATTCTTTCACTGTCATCAACTTCTGTCTCAAGTTTTGCATCCTTCGAAACAGAGTAATTTGATAATCTTTGGGGATGAATTTCACCTTCATCTTCGCGATCATTCTGTCCCAGATTTTGATCTTCTGCTTGCCTTTGCAGCGTCTGTCAGCTTGTAGCTCGTCCCACCACAATGCTGCATGTCCCTTCAATCTCGTGATGGCATGTTTGACCTTTTTGTCCTCTTCAACATCTTCATAGTCAAAATATGTGTCCAGGGCTCTAATCTAGTCTAGAAGCTCCTCTGCATCCAAGTTTCCCTCATAAACTGGAATGTCCATTTTCTCTCTTGCACCCATTCTTGCAATAGCCCTAATCAATCGTTCATTTGTGGCATCTTCGGCTGCAACTTATTCCCCTTCATGTTCAGCCTCAATTTCACTTTCATAATCACTAAGATCCCTAGCACTGACTGTACACCTCTGTGCTGTCTCCATGTCTTCGAGTTTGGCGCGTAGATCACGCATCTTTCTCTCCATGGATGGATCAGGCATCTTCCTACCCCTTCTTCTCGACATTTCCCTCTCCTCTGGTGGATTGGGTGTTTTCCTGTCCCTTCTCCTTGGCGGCATGGTGAATTCTCCTTTTCCCTACTACAGAAAGCAAAGAAATCTTTTTGCGCTCTGATACCAAACCTGATCGCAACCCCTCCTCAACCCGCAGATCGGAAGGTCACGTACACAGGATCATTCTTCTCTCCTTGGCCCGAAGACCTCTCAACCACCGCTCCTCTATTTCCCTTTCGGGAAATCTTCACCCACAGTGAATCCTCGTGGGATTTATCCCTCATGCTTCGGGGAATCGGACTTTGCGATATCGCGAATCCTTTGGTCGAGTGCCTGGTCGCTCAGACCCCCAAATCCCAAAACTCTGAAAACTTTGATATCAACTCCGGTTTTTTGGCTCTCGTGAGTTCGCAAGTTGTGATGAAATACAACTCTTCTCTACAACCCCGAAATCCCAATGCTCTGTTTCCCAAAATCCCGAAATGTCGAATTCTGACACGGTTCTCGACGCTGGCCCCACAACTAGACTTTTCGCCATTTCGGGACTTCAACTCAATTTGACTTCTACGTCGACAGTGTGCCACCTATCCACCTCCCTGACTTCTATGGCCCCACACCATCCTTTCAACTCTTCGTGACTTTGTGTTTTGCAAGTTCGTGAACTTTGATGCCAAGACTTCGACCCTTCAACTCACGAAACCCCGAGAGGCGATTTCGTGAGTGATCCACCGTCTTCTGACTAGCTTGGATCGACGGCTCTACTTCTCCTGAGCTTGACCCTTTGAAATAATATCCATAACTCCCCTGCTACTCTACGAGATCTGTTGGCTCGTGGGAGTTCGCGAATCCTCCACGGAGAATTCCGACTATCCGTTTTCCCTTTCCTTCTCAAGGACTTCTGCAATTTCTGAACAGAGTATTCCTATGCATGGAATTCGTCTCCTTGCAACACGACGTCACTACGCCTTCTTTCGATTCTTCAAGACACTTGGCCTCTTGCCTTCCTTCGACTCCTTCGAAGGTTAAAATCCTTCTGAGCCTCCCCATGACTTCGAGTCTCTCAGAAAACCCCTGCTCACACTCCTTGCGGAAAACTTTCAAACACCTTCAAGTGTTGAACTCTTTTCGACTCTGCGCACACCCGCAATAGAAGTCTCTCAATACTTCGCTCAGGTCCGCAACTCTGAGACTTTACTCAGCCTGCGCACTCCTTGCACGACTCCTGTGCCTAATTGCACTCCTTGTGTGAATGAGAACAAAAACTACCCTATCTGAGCTTTCCGAGACAAACCTCTGAACCCTTTGTCAATGCACTCCTTGCGGACAATTCAACTGCACTCCTTGCAGGAACTCTTGCTCAGATAGAAAAATAATTGAAAATCATTTCCCTTACTCTCTCTCTCTCTCTCTCAGATTTCAGACATTCAACAAGAAATCATTCATACATAGAATAAAAGAAATTGCATGACAGAAAGAGTAAAACATTCATGAGGAAAACATTCAAAGATGCATACACAGAGAATATTTGAACCCCATGAGTCTGAATCAAAACCTTCTTTATATTAATCCAGAACTTCTGTACATGGAATTCTCACTACAACTCTCTGCTTCTCTTCTATGCTCTCAATTGGCATAATCTTCATGCTTTTTTACAATGCACAATGAGGGTGTCTATATCCCGTTTCCCTCTTGCGCTCTAAAACTGTCTAATCTAACATTCAATTCTATCTACCTTCATTAACTAGTATAAATGACTTTTACCTACTAAGGACGAGAGAGGATCGCTCAAGGTCCGTTTACAATTTACAGGTGCGCTCCTTCTTAATTATCTCATTTAAGATTGGCGCATTAACTTCAAGATAGTTTCCAAATTTGCACCGGGCACTTGTCCAACTGTCCATTGTCTCCGTGCTGGTTCGCTTGAGATGATCCTGCTTCATGCTTATCCATGTATTTGTGAATGGTTAATTTTTTTTGTGAATGAGTCATTTTCTGCAATCCCTGTTCATCTAGATTGTTGTATATTCATTTCATTTATGGGTATCCAAATCCGGTTTAAATATGAATTAAATCATAGCTAGTAAGCTACAATAAACAACTAGTAAACGAATTAGCAGAAGAAATTCTGATTTTTATATGTGTATTTTGCAAGTAGCGTTCCCTAGATGAGTTGGGGGAAATTACAATATAGTATCAAAGTATAAGGTTGCAACACTGGCCTATAGGATCCTACTACCTAACAACTGAAGTCATTTAAACCAAAATTTGTTTTGTTTGGGGTAAACAATATTTTTCCATGGGACAATGTTGGAGGAGGATTTCTGGTGGTTTAATACCATGGAAATCGTGTTCATAAAATTATTCATGGTCTAGGTTTTCCATCGAGCCATTGTTGGGTCAAATTGGAACATAGAGTCAATAGTTATGCCCCAGAGAAACTAGTGCACAAGAGCCATTGATTTAACCTCACGATGGATTTTCGACCATTGATCTGCAAAGGGAGTTGATTATCCCACATGCAAAGGAAAATGTTAGACTAGATGGTTTATAAGCAAGAGGAAAGCCTTAGTTATCCATGTGTGAAGCATAGAGAGTCGTGAAACCTTGTTGAGCCCATGTGCAATGTAACTTTTGGATATTGGAACCCTGCGAGAGAGCGTGTTCCTCGAATTAGTGTCAGACTAGTTAGATGGAGGTCACATGTGGTGGTATATGTCCTAGTGCCGTAGTGGATCGACGCCGGTTCCATTGAAATGGAGGTGTGTACGATTTTTTCTAGTGGGTTGATGGCTTGATATGCTCGAAAGATTGTATCGAGCCAGTGTCAAGACCGTTTGGTTGAAGTTGCATGCGGTAGGATGATTCTCTAGTGGTATGATATGTCGATATATTGGATCGAACCATAACTGTTGGAGAGATGAATTGAAGTGGAGTAAAATAGCCCTGTTCTCGGTGGGCCAATGCCCTGATGGGAGGGTGGTATGATATGCCCGATGGTCATATAGATTGGATAAGACTGGGGTGGAATGGAAGTCCAATGAGAGGAAAATAAGGTAATATAATTCCTCGATGATCTAATATGCTTGATAGTTTGGTAGATCAGATCGATATTGAAGGTAGGTTCGACGAAGAGGTAGGGAGGTGTTTCCTTGGTGCCCGGTGGGTTGGTTCCCTGATTGGATGATGGCCCGGTGATCAAGAACCAAAACCAGTTCCATAAAAATGAATAAACAGTCAAAATATCGGAAAATTTTGGTGTTTTGAGGTCATAAAATTATCATTTTTGAAGTCCTAAGTGATAGAGCTTGGAGAGAGCTATACAACAAGCTAAATTTTTCGCCAAACATATATTTTATGAAGAAGTTACAACCAAAATAGTCAAGGGTAAAATTTAATACTGATTTTATTTTAGAGGGCATAACTCCTAGCCCCAGAGTCAATTTGGGGCTCTTGAGCAGTATGTGGAAAGCTCATGGACTATATAAGTAATCCATAGAGCCAAATTTGAGTTTTGGGTACCTGAAAAATGTGTTGGGAAAGAAAGAGTACACCTGTAACATGCAGGGATATAAAAAGGAAAATGGTCAAAACTTCTAAAGACCATAACTTTCTTCTCGGAAATCAAAATTGGGAAAATGAATAGTAAATGAAAAGGTATCGAGGAGAAGAATCCATCTGTTAACCCCAAAAATTATTTTGAGCATAAAATTTTATAGTCAACTTAAAAGAAGATGACTGATGGCATTAAAGGGCAAAAATATTTATGCATTATTTTCCAAAATTGCATATGTATTTATTTTTTTCTAACAAAAAATTGTTTGCATGCAATTTTTTTGCTGAGTTTAGAGGTTCAAGAAGGAAGTTTGTTTTCCTATATGAAAAAACACAACAATGGAATATGCCCAAGGGTCCTATAGTCATGAAGAGGAATTCATAGGTTTGCATGTTAGCATGGGAAATGATGAGACTGAATCTAATGGAATAAGAGATGGGAATGAGCATGCAACTATGATAATGTTGGATAGAGAAGTGAAGAGTTATAGGCCTGATAATGAAAGGATTACGAAGGATCAAGAAGAGATACACTAAATTTTGAACATGTTGTAGAAGCAAGACAAGAAAGAATTTGGCATTAGGCAAGAAGCTAGTGCTAGACAAGTGACATCATCCAAATCCCATAGCAGGAGGAATGAGCTTGGAAATGATAGGAATTCAAGGAGTAGGAGCATACACCATCATTCCAAAGAGAAATCCACTAGGAGAGCTCATGCAAGTTTATGGCCATGGAGCATCCCAAGTGTGTCTCCTATCAGGAGACAAAGGAGAAGGCACGAGAGAGACATATCGCAAGGTGAACTCAAGAAAATCAATCCACCTACTTTCAATGGTGAGCATAGAAATGAATAAGAGACTGAGGTTTGGATGTTGGAAATGAAGAAATATCTCCAGCTGCATGAATACCCATTAAGGGTAGAAACACAAATTGCAACCTACCAAAAGCAAGGAAAGGGAGCTATGTGGTGGGAGCATCATAAGCAATCCAAGCATCTTGATGAGAAGAGAGTCTCATGGAGGCAGTTCAAAGGATATTTACAAGATAAATATTTGTCTGGGCATTACTATGATAGGAAGATGAAAGAGTTTTTTGAACTCAATTTGGGAAGCATGTCAATGGATGAATATTAGAAGAGGTTCTTTGAGTTGCTAAAGTATGTGGAGTTCATAAAATATGATAAGGTCAAAATCCAAAGGTTCCTTAGTGAGTTACCCTGTTACACATTATTTTCGTCATCCCTATGACCGTTAATGATGTAAACCTATCTGTTGCCTTCAGAGGGGTCAGTGGTTGTTTAGTTCTAATTGATGATGTCAATCAGAGTTTATTTAATGTCAACCCGGGAAGGTAAACTTAGAAGTGCTACCTAAAATATATAGGTCTAGAAAGATTCCTAATATGTCCAAGATCTTAAAGTTCCCTTACAAGAACATATTCATCAAAATCTCTTTCAACAACTAATCAAACCTAGATCTAACAATTGTCAAGACCCTAAGGTTCTCTTACACGAACACCTGAATTTTAGGATCTCCTCCAATATTAGAACATTTAACAAAACTTAAAAGCTGAAATGAAACAAACCTAAATCTAATAATTATCTGAGATCTTATGGTTATCTTACAAAAACACTTTCAAATAAGATCCTTCCAGTATTAGAACATCTAACAAAACTTAAAAGCTGAAATCAAACAAAAAACATAAATTGAGTTATACCTAAAATAATCAAATAAGCATGCAAGTGAGGCCATGGGGGCCCTCCATAACTCCACAAACACACCACTTCAAAGGAGACTCATATGTAGAAGAAAAATTGAAGTATGATTCTTTATTTCAAAATCTCCATTACAAACCAACTCTAAGGTTACAACTCTAAGCTTCTAATATTACATACTCCAAAATTCTAAGATTACAAAACTTCTGGATTACAAATGGAGGAGATTGTACTCCTATTTATACAATGGGATGAGTAACAAACTCATAATGGTCATCCACTAATCTCTCTTTAGTTCCATACATCTCTCAACCATCTAGACACATAACCCTCTTTTATCCTTGATCTTCTCCATGAGATCATGATCTCTTATCTTATCAAATTCAAATTTGATCATTCAAGGCCACATAAAGGTGTCTTGGAAGCTTCTTTTTTACCTACACATGTCAACAAACTTATTCTAATTGTTAGGTATAAATATAAGTATATTATTTTCTAAAGTTTAACCACAAATCCACTTAAAAATGTTAAGAATTAATAAACTTTGGAAAAACATAGTTATAACCCAATTATGAGATAAATGTAATGATGTGGAGGTGGAATGAAGGTGACATGAAGGTA
>ML883465.1:14985-27110 GCA_009831015.1 Picea engelmannii
CTCACTGTTAGACGTAAAGCAAGATGATGTGTGTGTTCCTTGCTTCTGACCTCGTTGTTAGATGTAAAGCAAGATGATTCCTTGCTTCTGACCTAGTTGTTAGACGTAAAGCAAGATGATGTGTTCCTTGCTTCTGACCTAGTCGTTAGACGTAAAGCAAGATGATGTGTTCCTTGCTTCTGACCCAGTTGTTAGACGTAAAGCAAGATGATGTATACCTTGCTTCTGACCTAATTGTTAGACGTAAAGCAAGATGTGACTTGCACTGAGCTACCAGCTTAACAGTTGTGACATAGAGACAGTCTAGTACTGTGATGGGCCAGCCTAGTGCTGTGATGAGGTATCATTTTTTATACTGATACATATTGATGCAGATGATGATGGCATTCTTTCGAGAATGACGATGTTGCCGATGAAGAAAACTTCCGATGATTTATAGATACGCCATCCAAGATGATATTGATGATGTTGTCCTCCTACCTGATGTTGTTGATGATGTTGTCCTCTCTCTCTCACATGATGCTACTAAAGAATACCCTTCTTGTTAAGGGGGAGTGTTGAAATAATGTAACTGCAAAGAGTATTCTTATTATTATTGATATTTATTTATAGGATCAATCCCCATTGTGGATTGATCATGTTGGATATTGTAATAGGACCAAATCCCTTTTTGCGGATTGGTCAACAGACCATTATAATAGGCAGAATAAGAAGTCGGCCCCAGCAGTTAATAAGAAGGCCCAGAAATATAATAAAGGTGGGTTTACCCACCCAGATTGAGAAGTCGGCCCTACCAGTGAAGAGACACTTCACACGTGCCAGAACTTGTATAAATAAAGGAGGCTAGCGCCTCATTTGATCAAAAAACTCACTTGCTCAGTTTGAGAGACAAGTTCTGAACTGTTACCGGCAAAGGAGAGAGAGAGTGGCGCATATCTTGGGAGAGGACTTTCTGTTTTAGCATAAGATCTCTTGGCATTGTATTGGCTATTTATATTAAGAAAGTTTTGTTGGGTTTTCTTCCCCTAGAGGGTTTCCCAGGATAAATGTTGTGTCTCTTGTGAATGTGCATTTCTCAGTGATCGTGTTCTTATGTTGCTATTATCTATTGAAATGCAAAGAACTATAATAATGGCATAAACTTTAACACTTCCTTCATTACCAAGGGAAGAGGTTGAAGCAACGAAGTTGCTCCAAGCTCTTCAAGAACAAATGGATGAAGTAAAGTGACAATGAGAGAGAGAGAGAGAGAAAGATGGCAAGAAATTGGTAGCATAAATACTCAGAAGAATGGTGAAGAATGAATGAGGGAAGGGTATCATTTATAGCTTGAGAAGGCCAAGAGACCCCTCTTGGATCTTTGACAAATGTCAAAAATCCAAGCCAAGAGAACTTAAGTGAAGGAGGGCATGAGCTTTTAGGGTTTGAGTGAGAAATGGAAGGTAGGATGTGGTGGAGGGTGAAGTGGCAAGTTAAGAGGGGCGCATTGGCCATGATGAAGGCCCATGCCTAGCCTTAAAGCTAGTTTCCACTTTTTCCAAAGGGAGAGGGCGCAACTTCCAATGGGGGCATGAGCTTTTGAGAACAAGTGTGTTGGAGTGTGTTGGCCACATGCCATGTGAGACGTGGGATGTATAGGAGGGGCCCACGAATCTCTTTGAAGTGAGTTTCCAACTCTCACGTGGGAAAGGGGGCGCACATCCCAAAAGGGGGCATAAATCCCAAGAAAGTTTTAATTGAGAAGTGGGTAAAGGGGGTGTGTAAAGGTTAGGTGGGGGTGTGTAAAGGTTAGGAAGGGTTGGGTAGGTTAGGAGGGGTCTCTCTCATCATTATCAACCTTTACTTCAATCCAATTATTCAGTTATTACAAAAATGACATTTTTCCCATGTCCTGGGGATGCAATTAAAACTGTTTTTATTTGACTAAGACTCTTAAGTGGACAAACAACTAGCAAAACTTGTCTGACTGAGTTGAAACTTGGTCCAAGGGTGTAGGGGGTGTCATTCCATTTCTTTTGAGCACAAATAACCCTATCAAAAACACAAGGACCTAGTTTTTTACAATTTTTCATCAAATTAATTAATTAAATTCCCAACCTTAGGAAAAATTAATTAATTAAAAAAATCTTATCTAGACTGGACGAAATTCCGCGAAACTTTTTGAGTTGTCTTACATGGTCATTCACATCATTCCTAAACACAAGCTACCAGAGGATGACTTCATTAGAAGTCCTTTCACCACTTTGTTGGATTTATTACCAGTGGGAGTGAAAAACTCAAGGGAAATTAATAAGGTTGGTTAGGCCAAACTAATAACCTGAGGATAAAAAACACTCAATGAAAGGAACTCTCCTAATGAAGAAATCCTAAGGTAATTGACCTAACTATGATCCATGCAGACCTATTACATTATTAACCCACGCAGGGGTGCAGAAATTCCATTTACAAAATGTGTGTTGGAGGCATAAAATGCCCTGTAGAACCAAATAGTCTCTGACTTGTTTGCATCTGATGATGCATACCTTCATGGTACATGGAGTTGACCCCCTAGTTGAATAGGCGGTCAATAGGGCTTACACACCTTGAGAAGTAGTAGACCTAACCTAATACAAGAAGACTCCATAACCCATTTTGGCAAGGCACTAATCGAATTTTGCGGAGATATAAATTACTTGCATTAGTACACGTGATTTTGGGAGATATTGAAATCGTTCAAGTTGGAAATTTCTCTTGGTGTCTTAAGCTTGCTAAAGCCACTAAGGCGTCTTGATTGGCCTAGTGGTTCTCTTGTTATAATCAACTAAAAGCTACAGCAAAACACATTCAATCTCTCATTTTAACTTGCTTTTCAACTATGGAAATTACTTGTAAACTTGTACTTTTATTTTACTGCTCATTGTCTATCTTTTTGACAGTTTACTTGTCAATTTTCGTGGTTGGAATTTGTTGTTGTAGCAAATCTTTGCTATAGCCACTTGGCTGTTACAATAATTCTCTGAAAACACTATCTGACAGCCCTCTTTTACCATCAAAGTTTGTGCTTGAATATTGGAAAATTATCTATTGATTTAGTACTTCATTGTCCAACAACTAATTGATAATTTTGATGGTTGAATTTGCAATAACTAGTTCTTATTCTTGCTGATATATATTCTTGTTTACCGCTGCAATATAGGACAGCAAGCTTCACTTGCTTGTCCACTTGATTTTTGGGCTTGTATCTCGATTGTGTGTCTTGTCTCGGGCAGGTGTAACACTTTGGTGCATGTACTCAAGTCTCTGGCAACCATTTACCATTATCAAGACTCATTTCCAAGCCCTCGTACTTCTTCCATCATTGACCTAAAGGGTTCCTCTCAAAATCTCATCATCCTCCATTTCAATCCCACTAGGGTCACCCGAGATTCCCACCTTGAGGTGATTTCATCATCTCTAAATTGAGGGGAGTACCTATCTAAGGTGACAGTGGGTAGGTATTCCCATAGTTCTCGTCATCTTGTGGATTGCGTCGAGCTTTTCCCAACCAACAATTTGTGCGATAACAGGGTCTTCAAGTATTACCGCTATCTGATGGTTTTTTCATCTCTCAATCTAAATATGTAATGGATCCCTTGACACATTTTAAGATGGCAGATTGTAAGCCAAGTGCTACTCCTTTTCAGTCTGGAATTAAGTTGAATAAAACTTGTCAGTCTCCCCAAGTCTATGCTACATTCTATCGACAATCGGTCGATAGTCTTATTTATCTCACACACAGTCGACCTAACATTTCTTTTGTTGTTGGTGTGGTTTCTCGATTTATGCAAAATCCCAAAGAAAGCCACTGGAAAGTTGTCAAAAGGATTGTTCGCTATCTCAAGGATACCACTCATCTTGGTATCAAATATTGTTGAAGTTCAAATTTGTTGGTCGACTTCACCAACTCCGATTGGGTAGACAATGATGATCGAAAGTCCTCTTCTTGCTATGTGTTCCGCTTCAGCACTAGACCATTGGTTTGATCGTGAAAGAAACAAAAGGTAGTCTCTCTGTCGACTACAGAAGCAGAGTATCGTGGCGTTGCCAATGCAAGTACAGAGGCAGTATGGATTCACCAACTCTTGGGTGAACTTGGATTTCCTGTACAGACCTCAACCACCCTCTACTGTGACAATCAAAGTGCAACTCGAGTTGCTGACAACCCTGTTGCACATAGTAAGATGAAACATTTTAAGCTCCATGTTCACTATTTGAGAGAGTTGGTCCAAGAGAACGTTGTCTCTCTTGTCTATTGCAGAACAAATGATCAAATTGTTGATATCTTTACAAAACCCTTGTCTAAAGCTAAATTTGTCAAGCTTCGTTCGATGCTTGGGCTTCAAGAAGGTACAATTATGGGGGGGGTCCTGCTGACTTAATTTCACCTCCTGAATCTTCAGAGTTGTGTGTGGATAGCGGGGTGTCAGAACCTTAGGTTCTAATAGTTCATCACACTTCTCCTTAAATTAGTCAGTGGGTGATCGACCAACATCTAGAAACAGTCGGTTGGGCGATCGACCAGATATCTACATCAGTCAATCAAGTAGTCGACAAGCCTTTCGGTCGAAAAGTTGACCAGCAGTCAAAGACAATCAGTTGGTGGATTGACCAGCCAAGCAATCGACTACGAGTTGGATGCATGGATGGTCGGGTCAAGCATCCTTGTCGAGCCGACTAGACAGCACAAATTTGACGAAGTCAAATCTAACCACCGATGGTTGTATGTGGACAAGATCTTCACGATTCCAAGGAAGTTGGTTAGATCTTGAGGCTATAAGTAGTAGACCCTATGGGTCATTATCATATAGTGTTGTGAACATGCGTGAAGATGTTCAATATGCATTGTGATGTTCTAATCACAATACACTATGCTTAAGTGTTGTAACGGTGTCTTTAGACACCACCTGCTTCTTTGAAGGTTATTCCTCTTCGATTATCTGCAGTTCTGTTTATTTCTTTCATATCGAGTTACACCCAATCCCCAACACAATGGAGCTAGGAGGCCACAAGCCCTTCACATCCCATGAAGCGTTCTCCTAGCTAGGTGAAAATACTTTCGGAGCAACCAAAAGATAACATGCCTATGTCCTCTGAAATCAAACCAATATAATGGGGGGGAACAAGAATTCCAATACAACATCAAATACCTCTGCATAAGCAACTTACTAGTGGCCATATAATTAGTAGCATTATCTGTTATGACTTGGAAAACATGTTGTGGACCTAAATCCTAGATGAACCCATCCAACATCTCATAATAATTGTGCATCTTTAACAAACACATATGCATTGACTGAGTTGATGAACATTGTCCCCCTAGAACAATTAACCAAGAAATTTGGCATGGTCGTACCCTTCCCATCTAGCCAACCCTCTAACATCACGGTGCATCGATCATATCCCATGATTCCCTAAGCTCACTCAATCTATATGTGCAAACAAGCCTTTACCCCTAAAGGAGAGGCCCTCTCAACTCATCATAGGTAAGGGCCTTGTACCCCAGGCCAACAGCAACAACAACGTCAAACATTGATTGGTTGAAAAAATTGTTCTTGGCAAAGTTGAAAGGAATGTAACTCCATAAAAAACATCCAAACACAATCTTGTCACCGTCCTCCCCGTTAATATATTTAACCAACGACCTAATAAAAGGTTATGCCTCAGCAACGAACATTGGAACAAAGAAAAGTGATCTTCCGAAGGGTACTGTGGAACCTATGGCCAAGGATTAGTTTCACTTCCCCTGGTGCCCCCCTCCACCCTCGAGAAGCATTTGGTTCCTGAGGTTCTTGCAACCCCTCCGACTGCAATGTCAAGCCTAAATGATTCCCTCTCATCTTTCTTCTTACCAATATCAAGAATTGTTAGGCTAGGTATAGGCAGTGAATCTAACCCCACACTTGATGATTTTGCATTAACGTGAAACACTTATAAATATAAATTTGAATAACAGTTCGTCTTCACCTTCCGTGTCACTCTTCCTATCACCTACGACTCTTCATATTTACAATGATATTTATATGAGTAACACAATCACAAGAATTATGTGTCCAACATTCCCCCCCTTAATCTGAAGGGGTGTTTGTGAGTCCAAGCATCATTCTAAACTTTTCAAACTTTTCGCTTCCAAGCGCTTTGGCGAAGATGTCTGTAATTTGCTCATGGAACAATGTATCAAGTGAATAGTCTTGGCCTCTACATGATATCGAATCAGGCGATATTGTGTGTTAATGTGCTTAGTTCGATCATGGAATATGGCATTCTTGGCCAACTTGATTGTAGAAGTATTGTCTACTAGAAGAGGAGTAGAAATCACTTGTTTCTCCTGCAAATCTTCAAGTATTTTCCTGAGCCACACAATCTCCTTCATTGCTTCTGCAGTTACCACATATTCTGCCTCTGTTGTGGAATCTGCTAGAACTGATTGTTTGTGTGATCTCCAGGAAACAATTGTTGATCCATGACTCATAAGATAGCCTGAAGTTCTTTATCCCTAACAAAGTCTGAATCAGAATATCCAATAAGGTTGAAGTCATCCACCTTAGAGTACTTGAGTCCAAAATCTTGAGTTCCCTTCAATTATTTTAGAACTCTTTTTGCAGCAAACCAATGTCCTTCACAAGGCTTTCGCATGAACCTGGAAAGAATCCCAACAACAAATGAAATGTCTGGTCTGGTGGTAGTAACAAATATAAGACTTCCCACAAGCTATCTATACTTGGTTGCATCCTCAAATCCATTCCCTTCTTTTGATGTGAGATTCAAATTTTGTTGCATTGGAGTAGAAACAAGATTATACTCATCCATGTCGAACTTGTTCAGAAATTCTCCAACATGCTTCTTTTGGGAGATGAATATGTACTTTGGATTTTGAATCACTTCAATGCCCATATAGTAGTGAAGATGTCCCAAATCTGTCATCTCAAAGCCTTTTTTCAACTCTTTCTTTATGGAGGATCCACCAACTTCCACGCCCCATTCTTGATGAGAGCATCATATTCCTTTCGCATGGCTTCTTTCCACTCGTCATGAGAAGTGGCTTCTTCAAAGGAAGTTGGTTCAGAGTTAGTAGATAAATTCAAATCAAATGAAACATTCATATCATCTACACCACCTGAATTTGAATTATCTACATCACCTCCATCTTGTCTTGAGAAACTTTTGGTTCCTGTCTTTCCGACCTCATCAAGATGAACACTTTCAAGTGTTTTTATGAGCCATTTTGGTGGACCTTTTTGAGATGGTCCAAGTTGCTCAGCAAATTGAGATGGTGTTGAATTCTCATCAAGACTCGACCTCTCAATCACATCATCCAAATGAACTTTATGTTCAAATGAAGTGCCTGGAAATTCTTCATGATGGGGAGATGGTGCTTCAAAAGGATATTCCAGAGATTGATCCAAGATAGGGATCCCCCCTTCAAGATGTGGAATCTCATCATCCAATTCATGATATGTCTTTACATGAGTGAATTTGTCCAGATGATCAAGCTGCCTCTCAACTATTTTGTCATTCTTGGAGGATTCAAGAAAGATTACATCTCTGGAAAGAATGAATTTCTTGTTTTCCTCGTTGTAAAGACAATATCCCTTGGTGGTATTTGAGTACCCCAAGAAGATACACTTCTGACTCCTTGCATCAAGCTTGTTTCTTTGTTCCTTAGTAATTAAAGCATAGCAGGTGGAACCAAAGACCTTGAGATGCCTCACCAAACGAATATGGCCATACCACATTTCATAAGGAATATTGTTTTCAAGAGCATGAGATCGACACCTGTTTTTCACATAAACTACACATAGAACAGCATCAGCCCAAAACATCAATTTTACATTCTTGAAAAACATCACGGAACGAACCATATTTAGGAGAGTCTTGTTCATTCTTTCAGCTACACCATTCTATTGAGGATTGTATGGAACTGTGGTTTGATGTTTGATCCCATGTTGGCGTAGATAGTTCACAAATTCATTAGATGTATATCATCTTCCATTATCAATGCGAAGAGAACCAATATGAGGCTGAGCTTCATTTTGAATCCATACATGAAAATTTTTAAAAGTTTCAAAAGCTTGTGATTTTTCTTTCAACAAGTACACTCAACACATCCTGGTGTAGTCACCAATAAAAGACATGATATATTTATTGTCATTTGCAGAAGAAACAGGCATAGGGCCACACAAATCAGAATGTATCAATTCAAGTTTTCCACATGCTCTAGAAATAGAACCATGAAATGGTTGTTTGTTATACTTTCCAAGGATACAACAATCACATTGCTTCAAGTTCCTAGGAATAGTAGGCAAACTAAAAACACCATTCTTTTTCAGCAAATGAAGGTTGTCATAATTAATATGACCAAATCTAGCATGCCACAAGAGACTAGATGGCATTGTACCTTCATTGTGATGAGAGAGGTATGCAGAATTTTGTGTATGAGCAGACGTCCCTTTCAATTTCAGCAGTCTTCCATCTTCCACTCCAATCATGACAACCATGTTGTCAAAATCCTTCCTTATTTCAACTTTTCCACCAAAGACATGAATAGAGTGGCCTTGTTGTCGGATGTGCACAAAGGACAGCAAGTTCCTTCACATCTCAGGAAGATAGAGCACATCATGCAGAAGAAAATCCAAGAGTCCAGGCAATTTAAGCCTGATGGTGCCCATTTCTGAAGGTTTGAGACTCGATTTATCTGCAAAATACATTATGCCATCTATATATTCATTGAAATCTTCAAAGAAGTCTCTTCGGAATATCATGTGGGAGGTTGCACTTGTGTCAAGAAGCCATGCATCTCTCCAAGAAGTGCATTAAGTGTTAAACAAATCTTCAATTACTCCTATATTGCAATGGGCAACAATGTAATGAGCAGATTCAAGTGCTTTACCTTTCGCCAACTCTAATGTTTTACCTTTGTCTTCTTTTTTATTATGTTTGTCTTTAATATTCTCCCATGGGACTCTGCAGCCATTTACTTCATGTGACCCATTCTCTTTGCAAGGGATACAGTGAAGATTGGATCTCTCTACTTGGTTGTGTCACCCATGGATCAAATGGCCATTGGAAATTGACGATAAAGCCAAGTCAGAATACTTGGAAAAAATCAGAGACATCTAGATTTAGGACATCAGACATGAACCTCGACAGAGAAACAGGAGAGTGGAAAACCCTGGCACCTGCGCATTGATGGCCAGGGTACTAGCAAGAGCACAGAGAAAATCTTAAATGAATGGACTCAGATCTGAGCGGACTTGTGGTGGGAGAGATGCCTCAATGCTTGCGCAAGGATGGAAAACTAACGCACAGGACTAAGGAGACAGACTAGCAAAGGAATATCCAAAGAGACAATCCTGCAAAGGGTCGTTTTTGCACACGGGAGGAAAGGAAACGCCCATGGAGTTAACCTACTCTGATACCATTGTTAGTCTATGTATGGGCAGCAAATCTAACTCCACACTTGATTCTTTGCATTAATGTGAAATGCTTATAAATACAAATTTGAATGGTGGTTGGCCTTCACCTTCCGTGTCTCTTCCTATCAGCTATGACTCTTCATATTTATAATGATATTTACATGAGTAACACAATCACAAGGATTACATGTCCAACAAGAATTGATTAAGTGGCAATATGGGCGACTTTGGAAGAAGATGTGGGATAAGGATAAGTTTATTAATGTCCAACAAATGACCAAAAGTTAGGTCAATGGGACTATTGAGTACATATGTGGTGATACAAAGTAGGAGTGTGAAAGCCACTCATATATAAACAAGAATCAAAGCAAATCTATATCATCTAGGCTCAACTACCACAATGTCAGAAACAAATAAAATGCTCTGGAGCAAGGTATAATGGAAAGGAAAAGAGCCTCAAAGCTTCAAGTGCCTATCATTGAACAAAGGAGAGAGGGGATCCTCCTCTGAAGTTGAGTGTGAAGCTCTCCTACCATCCAAGGCCAAAGGAAAGAATCTTTGTATAGAAATATGGCTGGAGGAGGTGGATTTGGCCTAAGGGTGTCACTCTATGTACAAGAGGTGACCCATTGTTAGGAGTTGATGTGGGGGGACCACCTAATAGTCAGGCGTAAGCTATCCCGAGACCTCCTATGACAACCCCACATAAGTCTCACTGCTAGCAGTTGCACTGCCTCTAAGGGCCTTACAGATATGAAGGTTGGAATGGTGCTACAATCTCCCTACCTCGTGGTGCCTCTACCCACTGGGAGCAATTGGAAGAAAGATGTAATCCTCTGAGTAGTGTTTGATCAAGTGGGGGGGAAATGATGTGAGATCTAAACCTAAGGGCTTCTCCCAAGTATAATGTCGGGCACCGCTAGTCTAGGTACCGAAAAAGGATGGAGAGGGAGTTAGGAGACTCCCTAAACAAGCAATGGAACCGACCACGTATCTCATAGTCATGGGGGCATCTAAATATAAAGTGTTCCTCTGTTTATGTCCCATGTCAATGCCAGATCTAGCATAATCTATCCTCTCGTGGAATCTGGTGCTCAACTTCCACCCAAAGCTAATGCAAGCCCCCTCAAAACTGGCATAGGGGGATCCTATGCCCATGAATCCAATGCCAAAACATGTACGAGAGCCACACTATGAGATTGTCTCTGAGCACCAGAAAGTGCTCTGCATAAAAGGCCATCTTGGATCTCAAACTCCCAAGCGGGTGATCCAAGTAACCTAGATAAAGGTCACTTCCTTAGCAATGTGGTATTTCATGTGGTTGATTCCATAGTTCATTTCCTTCCCACACACCTTGCACACAATATTTTTACTTATCAATCTAGAGGCAACACCAATACAAAAGCTTATGATCACCAATTTTAAGGTCACATCTAAGGTTCTCATTATAGTCCATTTATGGAAACAATCCTTCTTAAAAAAATGTCCTCCTTACAAAGAAGGACATAACAAATACAATCATTGAGAGTTATTTTATTTTAAAAGTAAAAATATAGAGATGAGGCACCTTCATAACTTTGTATCTCAAAGAGAAGAAGCTAGGATCAAGGTCCATTTGCTCCAATGTGTACATCTATATGTACAACCTTAAAGTTATGGGTCATATGGACATTCAAAATTAGAAGTTTAAAATAATAGCCATTTTCAAATTTCCCTAGAAGTAAAGAAGTGTGTCAAATGAGAAGAGAATTCACTTGATGATGTGAGAAAATGAGACCTACTTGAAACATGGTCATATTTGTCTCTTGTTGAGGTTGGCCTAGTGATCTATTATAGGGTAGCCTGTGTGGAGTTTAATGCAGCCTTGCACCTTATAAGCCCATTATAGGTTCATCAACATCACATATATATTTAAGTTGACCAATTTTTATCACCAAAAATTCTCTTTGGTGAATTTAGGTTATCATGTACTACAAGGATGCATGAGGATAATTCTATCTTTAAAGTTTATAGAAATCCAAGGTTACCATTTACCACAAGGATGCAAGATTGTTAGGCATTAGCTAGCCATTGGTTGTTCTTGGTTTCTTCTTATTTTCTGAATCTTTGTTCTTGGAATTCTTATTTTCTTATTTCATCATAGACATGAGGTTCTTTGCAATGCATTTATTCTAATTATCTTCTGAATTTTCTTTTAGAACAGAACATTTTTTGAAAATCAGGTTCAGTTCTTTATACAATGTCCATCTCCTTATTGGATGTTTGAGGGTTTTGAATGCAAGGTTAACAGAGCTTTGCATAATGTTCAGTTACAAATGGAACATTGGAACATGCATCATCATGGAACACTGTTATTTAAAAATGGTACACACAACTACTTAGTTATGTCCATAATTATACATCTGGAGGCTCCAGTTGTTGCATGCATTTTTATCATCATAAGCCATAGGAAATTATACCTTGGGGTGATGTATCAAGTTGTACATCATTCTGAACACAGCATGATCATAGTGAGGTCCTCAAAGGTTACAGGACAACTGATTTGTGGAAATGGTAAGCATTAGTTATATGTGTTAGAAATAATAGGTGTGCTAGTTTAACCATAGACAATATAGCAATATTGTCACCCAACCATAGGCCGAAGCCACCCCCGAGCACCTTAACCTTGACAGAGAATAATTCTGGAAGCAAACC
>WSFP011490763.1:0-14884 GCA_009831015.1 Picea engelmannii
ATTCAGAGGACATCTCCTTGTGAAATGATTCATGAGATTGAAGTGGTAGAACATTACTCTGCTATATCTGCCTTCACACATTATGTATACCTGGATAGCTTTGAGTAGATGTTGCCACTTATCTTCCATGTAGGATCTAGGGATATCCTTTTTCAAAGTGATACACTTGTGTTCGGGTTTGAGATAAGACCTGAACTCAATGTCTTTGATAGTGGTTGACTGGAACCATCTTTCACTAGTCCTTGGCATTTCTGTCACTACTACAACAATTGCTTCATCAACCTGTACCTCAATTATTCCAACTTTGGCTTTGGCTCCGTCGAAGGTCAATGCAAATGCTTCTGCCACACCTTGATGAAATCCCTAGAGTTTTTCACAGATTCCAGATAAGTTATGTCATTGAGCTCCTTCCTGAGCAAATTCCCTCCCTTCTTCATCTGCAATAACAATTGTCAATACCTGCACTACAAAAAAATCGGATGTGGAGATACAGTGGCACTGATAGGGGATGAATTGAAGTTCGGGCAAAGGAAAATGTGTGGTATGGGGAAAAAAGGTTTGAATGAAAACCCTTGATAAAGAATGAAATCCAATCACAGTGATGATTGTATCATTCGATCAAGACGGAAAAAACCACATTATGGATCGGGAAAAAAAATTATGTGAGCTGATGGTGATTGGATCTACTAGATCAGGGTTAAACAGATATCATTAAATAATCATAACAGACAAACAAACACTTGCCCAGATCGTATTATGAGTTGATTTTAGTTGATTTCGGCAGCACTTGAGATGATGATGTTGTGTACCAATAGCGGTTAAAGAATCCTACAGGCCAGTCTGACCGTTAACCAACTCTGTGCTTTTCGACAGCTTAAAATGCCTCACACATACCATTTTAGCTACCGAAAAAGACAAATTTCGGTAGCTTAGAATACTTTGAGAAAAACACCCTTAGCTTCTGAAAGTGAAATTTTAGAGTTTTTCTAATAAAAGTACAGACTCATCACTTATTTGAAAAGGAAAATCCAAAGCTCTTCTTGAAGACCTCTAACTCAAAAATCATTCATCTAGTGATCCATCTTATTACCTAATGAAAATAACTTGGAAAGTTTTATGTCAAATAGACAGCAAGACCAGAAAGCCATGAACTTCATTATGATACCCACCAATCATATCTGTACGATCAGGTTTCCTATCATTATAGGATGCTAACATAGGCTCCAACTAGGGATGACAACTCCTGAGGAGGTGTCAAGAATCTCAGATCTCTAGATTTCGTAAATCAGAGCCTTATCCATGGGTTGATCCCACAATCTTATTATGCAACTTGTACTACATCAAATTGAAAACAAAAAGTTGAATTTTGAAAAATTGTTGAAAGGAATGCTCAAGGAGTCAAGCTTATTCAAAACTGCTACCTACCCTACTGCAATCATTGCTCAACTAGGTAATGGAAAAATGCCAATGCAACCAATCCATCACTTGATCTAGTGGCTCTGATCTTTCACTGTCTATGATGAAACTCAGAAATAAGTCTGTTACTCGTGCTTGAGAGTAATTTCCAATATGCTTTCCCTTACATAAGATTTGATAAACTCGAACAACAGGAAAAATACTGGCAATGGAAAAATATCCTGTATTAAAAAATTTCACCATATATGTATTTACAGGATCAACATAGGTTTGGACCCTCTTTTGATTTTCAACTTCAAACAACTTAGCATCAAGACTAGATTTTTCACCTATGCCTTCTATGTATTTCAACACTTATTTATATGACTGTGGATGCTCTAATGGTTTCTGAAAGGATGCCTCTATTTCACCAGACAGTGGGGTAGACTGTCTGAACATATCCATATCATAACAATGTTTTAATTCATTTGGAGTAAATGAAGCCAGACTTTGAAAACACACATCATCTAGAATATCAGCTATAGGATCATAAAATGTTTTGGATGGTGGTGATATTGGCCCTCTTGGTACTTCATGGTTTACACTATGATTTTCAACCAGAATCCGACCAAGATTCCCTCTCACAATTTGAAAAGAAATAGGACACAATGGCAATGAATCACAATGGATCATCTCATTATCTATTTTAGGCTTCATGATTTCATCTAAGGCTTGACCTTCAAAAAGGCTCAAGGGATGCATCTCTGGATTAGCTTCCGTGTTTACCTTGTTTTCCTCATTCTTTCTACTCACGACCTATTTGTAATGTTCCCTTAACAATGAGGCAAAACATAGAGGTAGAATTCTACATTTCTTGGGAAATTTTCTGCGTCATCTTCCTTGCAATCTTGTTGGATATGCAAAATCTGATCGTCATCTGTGCACTATGATAACTGGGATTCTTCCTCCCATGAATATAATACTGGCTTCTTTGAACAATCATCTTCAATCTCAACCATATAGTCACCATACTGAAGATCAGATCTAATTATATTATCTATATAGGGGGGGTCATCAAACATGCATATCATCTCTGGAGAATTTTCCACCACCACCCGACTCTGAACTTCTTCTTTGGTTGTGTTGTGAATTCAGTATACGAAGAAATCCTCCGGTGGTTTAGGATAAAGGGGCTAGGATGATAAGTTTTTGTGGACATTTATTAATGTTCTTTCCAGAGTCGATGATACATGAGGATTTTGAAAAAAAAAATCATCTTTCCTGTTAATCTTGTGCAACATTTCATTGACAGTGTTCATCAGAATATCTAGCTTTACTTCTAAGGGTATCGCATGCTCCTTTTTTGTTTTGTCTTTTCTTACTGCTTCTAACTTTGCCTTCCTGTTCAGCAGGTTAGCTTCCACATCGACTATGATATTTTGCATTTCTTCTAGGGTTGCAGTGTCTCTTTCTCTTAACTGGAATGTCATTTTTGGATCAAAGGCTTCTGGGAAATGCAATTTAGCTAAACCAGGAGGTGGCCTTACATCCACAGGTATTGAATGATACACCTCATTGAACTTGGTTGAGAACTGTTGTACTGTCTCTCCGGGCTTTCTTTTCAAGTTGTCATATTCTTCTAGGATGAGGAAAACATTTCCTATGACCACCCACCTATCTAAGCAACCTTGCATGAACTGATGAAAATTTCTGATGCTTGCAGCTGGCAGATTTCTAAACCAATTTTTAACTTTACCTTGCAAAGACAGGGAAAACGTCCTGATACAGACATCATCATCTTCAACCTCATAAAGGTCAAGTAAATACTCAAGGTTTTGAATATGCTTTCAGTAGTGATCTTCCCATTTTCTCCATCAAACCTAGGCAGATTATTGATGTAATTGACAAGGCGGTCATGGAGAATAGGAGGCAAATCTAGAGGCTGGTATCGGTCTGGGACTTTTGTAAGCACAAGAGATGAAGCAAGAGGCTTACAACCATCCAGAGGTTTTGCAAGAGAAAGAGATAAAGCAGGAGGCTTATGTCTCACTAGGCTTTCTACAGATGCATCTGGGGTGTGCACAGGTGTATGAGTATGCACATAATATACAATTAGGGATTTGATCTCCTGAGGCTCATTAGTTTGCAGATGATCAATGTAATCTTCAGCAATATAATCTTGATCAGGATTAGAATAAGACAAAACATAATTGCAGTTAAAACCAAAGATATCTTGAATGCAACTTGAGCTTGAGTACCTGGTCTTTCTAGGCTACTTAGCCATGCTTTAGGTTCTTCCTCCAGTGGAGTATTTGAGTCAACACTGTCTGGAGCTGGTTGGAGTCGCCAGGTGAATGATCTCAGCCTTCTTATGTCTGGTCACTATCCACCATTAGTGATCATATCTGGAGCTTTGAGGTGTACTACTGGGGAGAGTTCCCCAATATGGTCGCCATTATGTTAGCACTCTATAATTTTCCCAAGGCTGTGATGGCAGTCACAGAGGCAACATCAAAACCACTTCGAGTCTTGGATCTATCCCTCCAAGACTCAGAAAGGGATCTCTTTGTCTGATATAGATTTGTTTGAAGAGAATATTAGGATAGCTATGCAGAACATGGGTTTGTTTATGGATTTAGAGTTGGTTTGGTTAAGGAATAAAGGACCATTGGGCAACATGGAATCAATGATAAAGATGATAGATGAATGAATAACTAAAACAAAATGTAACCAAGAAAGATAATCATGCAAGTGGATTCTTTGAGCTTATAGAATGGCAAAGGAAGAAAGGATTGGAATTCATTTTAAATGTAGAGCAGAGTACATCTGAATTCTACACTTCAAAATTGGAAGAAAACATAGATATTGCATTAAGCTAGCACAGGGTGTCAAGAACAAATCCTGTACATTACCTTCTCATAGACAATATAGAAAGAAAAGCATATGAAATAGGAAAATCATGAGTTACATGAGGGAAAAACTTCACCACTTAAACACAACACAGGAATCTGGAAAAATATCTTTGCATTCATTCATAAAGTCATTTACAAATTGTTGATCATCTTGATAGAACATAAAACTATGTTTCTATATTATCTACCCATCTTTTGGTACCTCCAGGTCCAACCCCCCTTATGTATTTTACATCTATATATAAAGGTAAAGATGTTATCAGTCCTCAAAAATTTGAATCCTACCCTTGCTTTCTAAAGATAGAAATAGTTACAATGATTCGACACATGTGGCAGATGGTCTCCTAAACATAAGGGTCGATTATAACAAAAAAGACACGTGCAAAAATTTCTCCTGATTTCCAGAGTGTTGTTTCAGTAGAGTCCTTTTCCCATTCGAAAGGTAGACATCACATTGACAGGTGGAGAAATAACATTCCCTTTATTGGTCTTCATGATATCTTCAATAAATGTCAAAAGATGACAAGGCACTTTGAAATCTTGCTTTGACAAATCGACAAACTTTACCACGAATTTCAAACATCACTTAACCTTTTTTCCTTAATACCTGCCTCAAAAACTTGAAAAGGGTGATGATCTGTATCCCTTTGATCTTATCTTTCATTTGGAACCCCTTTCACAAAATCAGGACACCAAAAACTTCGTTCTGTGAAAAATATGAACATTATGTTATCCCTTACGCTTTCGATAGCTTACAGGTGTAAAACAGGAAAGGGTTAGCTATCGAAAGCGTAGCTTTCGGCAACTAACAATGCCTTTAGGGAAACACATAAACTGCCGAAAATTCTGAGTTTTCCACCCCTGTTCAAAACTGCAAAAAGAGATTTTCTTCGACCTACCTACTCCTTAGGGTCTTCGTTTAGGCTCTTAGTAACTTCATCTAGAGCTCTTAAATATGAATGCGCTCTTGGATTAGTATTTTTTAGCTTTAACTTGATCCTCAAACCTTTAATCATTTTAAGCAATTTGCAATTTTCCTTGAGCAATTTCTTGTTCATTATCTATTCTTTTACATGCATTTTAGCTAATCTTTCAAAACAATCCCTTACCTCATCTGAGGTATTGCTTATAGTTTGGTTTTGGGATTTGATGACCCTCTCAAGCATCTTCATCTCTACTATTTATTCTTGGAGTTTTTCAATCTTCGATGGTTTTTTGACCTTGTTGTGCCTGCTGGTTGATGTTTCAGGAATATCCAAGTCTGGGAACTCTAATTGAAAGAGTGCTTCTTTGAAAAAATCTTGTTCAGGAACCTCTCTTTCCCCTGGCTCTAAATCCTCGTCTGAATCTGTATAAGGCAAATTCAAAACGTTTTTACTAGAGGCATTTGTTTGTCCTTCTATATCTTGGCTAAAAACAAGCATCTTCTTGGCGTTCTTGGACTTGGAAGAAGAAGCTGGGCCCTCTGCAATTACTAGGGAAATGGCTCCCCTTTTCCTTTTACTGCTCTGTGGTGTTGAAAACTTAATGAGTGAAGTCCTTTTCTGGTGCTTGGGCTAGGTTTCTGGTTCAAATTCACCCTAGAAAAGAATATACTCCCAACTCCTATCCCTCTTTTGCAATTCTTGAAACACTAGGAGTTTGATAAGACTGTGATGGGAAAGTCTACCCTGCACCTTGCTAGGTATGGCCTGGACTTGGTGTGCCATCTTTGTCAAAATTTTGTGAAGGTAGAAGGGAAGATTTAGAGGACATCTCCCTATGAAATGATTCATGAGCTTTAAGTGGTAGAAGATCACTCTTCTATATCTACCTTCACATGTTATGTATACCTGGATAGCTTTGAGCAGATGTTGCCACTTCTCTTCCAAGTAGGATCTAGGGATATCCTTTTTCAAAGTGATACAGTTGTGTTCGGGTTTGATATAAGACCTGAACTCAATGTCTTTGATAGTGGTTGACTTGAACCATCTTTCACTAGTCCTTGGCATTTCTTTCACTACTGCAACAATTGCTTCATCAACCTGTACCTCAATTGTTCCAAATTTGGCTTTGGCTTCGTCGAAGGTCAATGCAAATTATTCCGCCACACCTTGATGAAATCCTTCAATTTTTCACAGAATTTGTAGTAGCAAATGTCTCTGAACATCTGGCAAATCTCAGGGTGAGATTCCAGATAAGTTATGTCACTGAGCTCCTTCCTGAGCAAATTTCCTCCCTTCTTCATCTGCAATAACGATTGTCAATACCTGCACTACAACAAAATCGGACATGGGAGATATAGTGGCACTGATAGGGGCTGAATTGAAGTTCAGGCAAAGGAAAATGCATGGTATGGGGAAAAAATATTTGAATGAAAACCCTTGATAAAGAATGAAAACCAATCACAGTGATGATTGTATCATTCGATCAAGATAGAAAAAACCACATGATGGATCGGGAAAAACAAATGGTGTGAGATGATGGTGATCAGATCTACTAGATCAGGGTTAAACAGATATCACTAAATAATCATAATAGACAAACAAACACTTGCCCAGATTGTATTATGATTTGATTTCGGTTGATTTCGACAACACTTGAGATGATGATGTTGTGTACCGATGGCGGTTAAAGAATCTGACAGGATACTCTGACCGTTAACCGATTCTGTGCTTTTCAACAGCTTAAA
Source organism: Picea engelmannii (assembly GCA_009831015.1). Classification (NCBI taxonomy): domain Eukaryota; kingdom Viridiplantae; phylum Streptophyta; class Pinopsida; order Pinales; family Pinaceae; genus Picea; species Picea engelmannii. The sequence goes on from WSFP011490763.1 coordinate 6,979, forward strand.
ACGCCTCACACATACCCTTTTAGCTACCGAAAAAGACAAATTTTGGCAGCTTAGAATACTTTGAGAAAAACGCCCTTAGCTGTCGAAAGTGAAATTTTAGAGTTTTTCTAATAAAAGTACAGACTCATCACTTATTTGAAAAGGAAAATCCAAATCTCTTCTTGAATACCTCTTACTCAAAAATCATTCATCTAGTGATCCATCTTATTACCTAATGAAAATAACTTGGAAATTTTTATGTCAAATAGACAACAAGACCAGAAAGCCATGACCTTCATTATGATACCCACCAATCATATCTATATGATCAGGTTTCCTATCATTATAGGATGATAAAAAATGGAATATGGGGAATCCCTTGCCTCATGGGGGTTGAGGTGGTTGGAGGATTTTGAATAAGGGCCATTTGATGCCGCCTATATTCAATGACCGTAGGACATTGATATGTGAAATGAACAAGTGATTCACAAAGAGAGAAAGGGAACCTCATCCATTTGTTGACTAAGTTCATGACATAATGGATGTCAGTGACTTGGGTACTCGATGACATAGGTGGAGAGGGGTCTTTCTGAAAGTTTTAGCATACTATCGTTAGTGTCTATCGAAACTGAGTTAGCGCAAGGAAATTTTGAGTGTAGTGGCCATACTCTGAATATTTGGCACATGTGAATTTGGTTTGCAGCCCTTTTCTTCCTGTAGTAGGCAACGTGGTGGTAGTACTAGGTGTTCTTGGTGAAGCGATGAGCGTGGTGGTTTCTCGAAGGAGTTGGATTAAATTGCGTAACTCGAGGAGAGAGGGACATCTATTTGTAGGGTGTCCTTCTCTCTAACATAGTGTGCAAGGAGGTTGAAATTAGGGAGGAAGTGGAGGGGTGGGATCCTTCTTATTCTGTCTTCCCTCAGCTGTGGTGGGGGTGCTGACAAGTGGGGTTGAAGGTGGTGTGGTTGGATTTAGTACTGGAATCTACGTTGAGATTCCCTTTGTTTGGGGAGGGAGGGAGGGTTGAGGAACTATAGCGGGTGGGTGTAGATACCATATCAGAATGGAGAGCACCACGTTGGGAAGGGTAAGTGTTTCGGCTACCTGAAAATCTTGTACATCTGGTGGGGGGTAGAAGAAGGGGATTTGAGTGATGGCTTGGGGGATTTTCTCCCAAACTGGGATTTTCCCTTGGGGAAGGGTGAAAACAGGGGTAAGTGGTGTCGCAGAGTTCTCAGGTAATTATTGAGGTAGGATTTCTTCAACTAGTGGGACATCGAGGGGTGGAGAAGTCTCTGTGGGAGGAATGGTATCTCCAGTTTTAGTTTCATTGGAAGATACGACACACACTTGTGTCAAGGGGTGTATGAGCGGTGGCACTCCATGGTATGTCCCCAGCAAGGATGGGTCCTTGAAAATTCCGAGGCCCATTTCTATGAGTGGGTAGGAATTAGAATTAGTGTGGACAAGAGGTAGGATTTGATCAATGTTGGAGGAATGGATAGGATCTTAATGTGTAACTTGGTCGATGGTGAAGATCTTCCCGTTGTGGAGGAACATCATCGTTTGAAACATAGAAGAGGCCACATCATTCATAGCATACAAGTAGCTACTCCCAAACAAGATGTTGTAATAAAGTGGGTCATCGATAAACTCAATGTCTATGAGGATAGTTTTGCCCCCAAGCTCAACGGGGACGTTTTGAAAGATCCCTTCAGGAGAGGATGGTCATCCATTGTAATCTCTCAAAGTGATGGCATATCGTATTAGCTCAGGGGAGCCAATTTTCTACCATACCATTTTGGACATGATGCATGTGGATGCACCTTCATAGATGATACATCGATGAAATTTGATGTTATGAATCTTGATTGGTATCAAGAAAGCTACCAAAGCGGGGAGACGGGGTTCCCCACAATCTAGATCAAATGTGATGAGTCTAGTATCAGCAGGGTCAACTGCCCCCAAGGCGGAAAGCAATGGTTTTCATTGAGTGGGATAGGTTTGGAGGACCTCCAAGATGGACATGGCTGCAGGAGATTGCGCCAAGTCATCAACCAGACTGTAATTGTGTGCCTCCCTAGCCTGAGGGTTGTTGACATTCCGTCGTAATGGGATGCAAGGAATATGAATAGGTGGTTCAGTGTTAGGGCGTGGAATCATCAAAGGTTGTCTGAATGTAACTCGAGCTGCTTCCGAAGTGGAGGGAGAAGATTCAAGGGGTGCGTTGTATTGACGACTGCACATTTGTAGAATAATTTCTTCTTCGATAGTGAGGAGGATAGTGCGATCCACTGGATTCCCAGGGTTTTGATACTGTCCCATCTGTGGTGGGGCAGGATGCATCTCTTGTTGGGTATTCATCACACCTTGGTGTGGAATAGGGTTTTGCAACATATCCAGGGGTGGTTGTTGCAAATATTGTAGTGGGGCCTGTTGAGGGGTAGGAGGCATTGGAGGGCGTGGCACATTCATGGAATCTTTCATCCATTTGCAGTTAGCGATTTGGGGTCAATTGTGAGTATAATGACCATGATCATTGCAAAGGGAACAAGGGAAGTTTGTCCTGAGGTTGTTCTTGTTGTTTCTCCCTTGGCGTTTGTTTTTATTTCCCCCTTGGGGGTTCTGGTTCCCCTGATTTTGGTTACCCCCAACAGGCTGGTTCTTTTGGGGGTTTTTCCCCCTAGTCCTAGGTTATTATTGTTTTGGTTTTGGTTTTTTCCTTTCTTTTTGGCATTATTCGACTGATGGGACGGATTTTCCGTATTCATTTTTTCAAAATTTTGAATTTGCTGAATAGGATAGGGTTGAACAAAGTTAACCCCAACGTGTGGTTTTCCTTGTGGAGGAGAAATGGACTATGGAGGAACAGGAAATGGGAAGTATGGATTATTTTGTGGTAATGACCCGTAGGGTGCATAGGAAGGCATAGTGCTTTCACTATCCTCAAGGTGTAAGTTGAGGTAGAGAGGGTACTTCAACTTGGTTGAACAGTAGGGCACATCATGGCTGTCGGTGAGGGTCCACTTATGGGTTGAGGGAGGACAACAGGGTATGGTTGCTGATAAGTGGGGGCGGGGGGGAAATAAGGGGGTCCTCCATACATCATTGGATATTGGGGTGTACCATACATAGGTGGTGGGTGGATGTATGGGTTGTGATGTCTTTTGGTACCAGTGAATCCATCCGTTGAGTGAGACATCCCAGGTTTTTCGCGACCGAATGGTACAGGTCTCGGGGTGTCAAGTAGTACTATGTATAAGTATCCTGACTGAGCATAAATGAGGTCATACTATTGAGACTTGTTGATGGCTACTTATTTTGTTTGGGGGAAGGTGGAGGCCACATATTTGGCAAGGAGAGGGACAAGTGATCTGAGAAACCAATCAAGGCATTGTTCTTTGGTGGTTTCTACTTTGCATAAACTACGTCACCGATGCCATTCGTGAATGTGGTCGGTGATATGTATGGATGAGGTTTGTTTAAAATTAGACAACATTTCTAGACCATTGTCATGGTGAACTGGTAGTTGAAAGAAGGTCAAAAATGTTTTGGTCAAAGATTCAAAAGTCACATGGGATCTTGAGTTTTCATCCACATACCATTTGGTTAATGGACCCATGAGTGTGCATTGAAATAACCTTAATCAAGCAGAGTCATCCATGATGTTGTTTGAAGAGCACCATAAGCCAAGGGTCATGATATGGTTGTTAGGATCTTCTCCCAGCTTTCCTTCAAACTTAGGAATGTTCGAAGGTAGTTTGGTAGGCATTGCAGGCCATGTGGGGTCATGAAATATAGGATCATTCATGAGCTTACTCAGATATGGTATGTTGAGGAAGGCCAAATATGGCATGTGGAGTGGCATTGGAGGATTAGTTCCAACCATGGTGTGAGAAAGTTGTGTACCTGACCCTTGAGGGGGGTTGGGTGGGGTTGTACTTCCTCCTTAAGAAGAAGTCTACCCCCCGCTTCCTTATAAAGGAGAGCTAGTGGATGGTTGGCCTTGGGAAGCAGACCCAAGTAAATTGGAACCAAGTAAAGCAGATCCTAAAATGGTATAACTCACAGGGGTGTGAGATGGTTGAGCCAGTGAGATGGTTAAACTAGGAAATCCTCCTAGGATAGGAGGGCGATTTTGCAAGCGTCTGGAATGATGGGGATTCTATGGGTCCCCTATGATGTTTGGCTAGCAAAGTGGAATGTGTTAAAAATGGTGATGAGAGAATCAAATGAACAAGAGACTTGTATAAGATGGACCTGTTGAGCACTCAAGACACCCTAAAAAATCTACATAAAATTTCACTTTTGGGGTACCACTTGCTTTTTTGGCATTGTCTAATATGAAAAATGTGTCCTTTGATTATCACTTTTTATTCTCATTAATTCTTTAAAATCTTGCTTGGATATATGAAGATCATTAACTTAAAATACTAATATCTAAATTAGAGATGTGACAGTCAAATTTTTCTCGGATGCACTTAAGGATTCCAACATCTGGAAGGATTAAGAGTGAAAGAAAATTCTAGAGAGAACCAAAGTTGTCGAGTTTCGATCTTTGTTGACGTCGGTAGATGCGAAATTTATTTTGAGACAAGTACCACCAAGAATATCACCGAAGACCAATCAATTCAGTATCGACGAAAGGTTAAAACAATAAGCATTGAACAAAAAACAAAATAATAATCGCCGACCTCCGAGACGTTTTTGGTATCGGGATTTTCGAAGGATGATAACCCATGAACAAACTACGCATTGATTTTATTTTTTGAATGTCGATCCCCGATACTCACCCAACATCGGCAGTTGAAATATCTATCTCAACTTAGTGCGTTCAACGTAAACAAAGTGCCGAGTGCAACCCTTACCCACGAGCTGAGTTCTAGGTTTTATTTAATGAGCCCCGAGTTAGTGACACCAAATCGAAATCATTTGGCATCGGAAGTTTCTAAATGAAAATATCAACGAACTTACAAAACAACTCATAACAACAATAATTACAAAATCACATAATTTACAAGAAGCTTAGATAAGAACACGATAGATTTACACGCAAAGAGGAAACACGATACATTCAACTGCTATGACTAGAATCTATTCAGGAAACACATTTTCAAAATTTCATATACTAAGGTTTCCGCCTGGCTTAGGTTACATACAATAAACACTACCAACACCTTGGCCAACCAACCCGATTACATTGAGAATGAGAAAATTCTCACAACAAACAGGGAAAACTATCAAAACATATGTCACTCCTGAGAATACAAAACAAGGGTCCGCCCATCATGTATCTTCTGCACACAGACCTTCTCCCAGACTAATCTGCGTGCCTTGTAGTGTTCTCCTGTTCTCCTCCTCCATCATCCTCTGTGCTTCGCACAACTTCACAATCATATCTTGTCCTTCCCGAAGCTGTCTCTTGAGCCAATTTGTGCTTCCTTCACGACCTTGTGATGCTAATACTTCCTGGTTCTCCGCTGCCATTTGTCTCCACAATTCTCTATTTTCTTGATAAATTTAGGCTATGGAAAGTTGTTCCTACTCCAACTGTTGATTAGGGCTTTCAACGTTAGAACCCGATGCCCCTGTACTTCGCATTCGTCTCCCACTTCCTCGATTGGTAGTTCCAACAGGCTCTAGCTGGGTAGCATGCATTATGAACTCCTCAGGAACCAGGTGTGCACTCAGCTCAGTCAATATGTGGCTTCCTCTTACTTCCTTATTTTTTCTAGGCCATCCCCTCCTCTACGGTGTCTTCTTTTAAGAGGGCATGGCCTCCAACATGTGTCCTTCAAAGGTAATTTTCTCCACTTCGACCTCCTCTTGAGGCACTGACATCATTTCCAAGCTAAGGTAGGGACCTCCTTTTGAAACCTTGAAGACACTCGATGCTAATAAGAAAGTGTCCCAGGCATGTTGGGGTTCAGAACTGGTGCTCTAGCTTCCTCACAAAACCTGTCTCGTGTTTTGAAGGGATCCCATAGAACGACAACAATGTGCTTAGACGTATATGACTAGATGAAGGGCCATGACATAGAGTTTCAAAGAATTGAACTCGCAAGACCAGTCAGTACTTGTATACAAACTCGACTGATACATAGAACCCACACAGAACATCTAGAATTTATAGCAGAGCGGGGCAATGAAACAGAACGTGCAAAGGAATACTCATACATTGTGAAGGGATTTCTTGAAGAATTGACGTGTCATATCTACATGATGGATATGATCCAATACGTATGAAACACAACCAATAGGATTTGCAGAGAATATACGGTACGATCATTCCAATCTCTTTAATCTCCCCAGCCTCCATTATAAGCGAATGATGATTGACACACTTGGTGATACGGCTTTTGGGGTAACAACTTGCTTTGACCTGAGGCATTTAACGACTCACTTTATTATGGTATCCGACCTTTTGGGGGCTGACGCACACTTTCGGCACAAATTCAGCTTTGGCATCCTTTCCCGACCCCAAGGGGAAATTGACCAATGGAATGGCTTTGACACTCGTATCTTCCATACCTGATATACCACACCATGGAACATGGATGTAATTCATCTAAACTAAAGAGGAGGGACGGCGAGGATAGAGATGCTACAGGTCATTCAAAAGGTTACTGGGATCACGTAAGTATTTAAAAATCAGTAATAGCGATCTCTATAGATACGCATCATTTTGTTTTTTCCGCTTACATATTCCTATGCTTTGCCTGATAAGTAATTTCTAAACAATTTCAATCTTGATTGCAGGAAATATCCCTCCAACTACCGAACAAAGTTCGCTCCGTAACCTCACTGAGGAAACAGAAGGAAACATTGGGGTAAAATCAATGAAGCAATGAAGGAGATAGGACTCCCCGAATTCGGTGACCCCAACCACTTCATCGACTTAGGCGACATAGTCGGATCGCATGCCAAGAAGGATTCACTATGGGCTGAAGAGCTAGCCAAGGTGATCAATATGTCACCATGACAAGTGCAAAGATTTATGGAACATCCAATGAAGTCTCAAGTTGTGCTACAATAGTTGAACACAAGTGTTGTGAAGTATCGGGCGCATGAAATAGATATGAGAGGATTCTACACGCCTCTGATGGAACAACACAGATTCCCATGGGACTAATCCTATGAAGAGTTTTTTATCAGTTGGTCTGAGTACGATAAAACTCATCCTTTCAAAAAACTATCTTGAGTTGTTTGTTAAAGAAATTTTTAGAAGATGACGACATGTGGCATATTTTTCTTTTCTTAAACTGCACTTAGTCGTTGTTTTCATTTGAAATTTAGATTATAAATAAAGACATCGACTAATTAGTTAGAGGTCGATGGTTGTTGCAAGAAATTTTTCTTTCTAGTTGTTAAGAATTATTTTGAATATTCCTTTGAATTAAGAAGTCCTTCTGGACCAGAGACAAGTTATTTTCATCAACTGCATGTGTGATTGGATGAGGAGAAGAAATATTTCCTATCCTATTTCATGAATGATGTTGTATCGAGTAAGAGCAATTAATTATGTTGTCAAGTTATCTGGTGCAATGTTTTATTGTTCTTTTCTTTAATGATGAAGATGAATCGTTGTGTTATTATGTTATGAATGATTATGGTAGATGAATTATTTTTCTTTCCATTATCTTATTGCATATGTGTTTTCCTTCTGGTAATTGGTATCTCAGACAGTAATTGGATGCTCACATGGTTAATGTATTAGTACTAGGCCCTGTGGTGTAAAATTGTCATCTACATGCTTGAGCAGTAGGTTATCCCAAGTTCAACCTCTTCCCCTTAGTGAAGCTTAATTCCATTTTTGTTATCAAGTCAGTTTATACCGGCTTACATTTCATATCGGTCCCACCCAAGAGAAAATACAAAAAGGAGATAGTCTAAACTAAAGGAAGAGCCTTCACAAGAAAACGTAAA